>RAQS01000052.1:0-73598 GCA_003698115.1 Aspergillus sp. HF37
AGAAGCAGAAAGTTGGCCCATGACTGACTGGAGTTCTGTCTTGCTGTTATCCGAAGTGGCGAGCGACTTTTTAAGTTCCTCAACTTCCGCGTTCGCTGCCTGGTACTTCTGTTTCAGCCCGGACTTCTCGGCTTCGACCTTAGACAGCTCTTCGTTGTGCTTGTTAACCAGGCCGCCTGTGGCGGTGGTCGACTTCTCCGCCTCAACACGCGCCGCTTCAGCATTTTCCAGCTTGCGCTTCAGCTCCGACTTTTCGGCCTCGGCATTGGCTAGCTCCTGACTATGCATGCTAGCTAGGCCGTCAGTAGCCGCGGCCAACTTGCCCTCAGCCTCAACACGAGCTTGCTCGGCATTCTCCAGTTTGTGCTCAATCTCGGACCTCGCAGCTTCGACCTTGGAAAGTTCTTCGCTATGCTTGCTAGACAGGCCGTCGGCAGCACCAGCCGACTTTTCCTCGGCCTCAACACGTGCCTTCTCAGCATTCTCCAGCTTGCGCTCCAGCTCGGACTTCTCTGTCGCGGCGTTGGATAGTTCTTCGCTATGCTTGCTCGCCACGCCGACGGCCTCAACGCGCGCTTTTTCCGCATCCTGGAGTTTAATTTCCAGCTCGGACCTCTCAGCCTCAACCTTGGATAGCTCTTCGCTGTGCTTGCTAGCCACGCCGTCGGCTGCCGCAGCCGACGTCTCTTCGGCCGTGTCACGCGCATTCTCGGCATTCTTCAGTTTCTGTTCAAGCTCGCCAATTGTTGACTTCAGGTTGTCGACAGCAGAGGTATCCTGCGCTACGCCCTTCAACTGCGCCAATTGTTCATTGGCATCTGCCATCGCAGCATCATGGGACTTCCGAAGCTCCTCAAGCTGGGCCTGGCTCGACGACTCTAGATCAGCTCGGAGGCTGGAAAGCTTTTCCTCTTGAGCCGCGACCATCGCTTCAACAGCCTTGCTGTGTTCGGCTTCGGCTTCGGCGGAATGGGACTCATGTGCGGCTGCCACGTCACCCTGCAGCTTGGTTTTCGTTTCTTCAAATTGAGCCTGGAGATCCGCAATTTCCTTTTCTCGAAGCTGGGTCTGCGAAGCCATCTCACCCCCATGTCGCTCCAGTGAGGAGTTCAATTCAGCCTCAAGCGACTCGACCTTTTTGGCGTGACTGGCTTCCAGATCGCGGTTGGCCGACAACAACTCGTCGTGCTTGCGCTGAAGATCACTCAATGCAGTGGCATGAGACCCCGATGCCTCGGTCTTCACTTTCTCTAATTCCGCGGCATGCTCCGCCTTTAATGTCTCAAGGGCCTTGGCATGTTTCTCCGCGGCGCTGGCTGCTTCTTCCTCAGCCGTATTGCCTTTCTCCTCCAGAGACTTGGCCATACTATCGTGCTCGGCATCTTTGGCTTTGAACTTGTTCTCGAAATCACTGAGGTTCTGTCGCAGCGTCTCTGCTTCTGCTTGCTTGGTCTGGATCGCCGTGTGCAGGGACTTCAGCTCATCTTGTCCGGACGTCAGCTGCGACTCGAGTGAGCCAACCTTCTCCTTGAGAGGCTCTATCTCCTGAGCAGCGACAGACTGCGCCGAGTCGTCCTTGTCCTCACGAGCCCCCTGGTTTTCATTCAGAGCTTGCTCAGACGTGCCCAATTTCTCGTTCACGGAGTCCAATTCCGATCGGAGGCTCGAGACTGTAGCTTCACTCTCAGTGAGCTTATTCTGAAGCGATTGCAATTTCTCAGAGTCCGCCGAGGCAGGTGTAGCAGTGCTCAATCTCTTGCGCGCATCTGAGGTGGTCGACCCTGAAGTCTTGGTGGTCGTCGGCTTTGCAGCCGTCCGTGAGGTGGTGGACGTGGTGGACGTGGTGGATCGAGCGGAGGGAGCCGTGGGTGGCTTAGTAGCTGGCTTGCTCGAAGAGACAGTGCTTGTGCGAGACAGCGGCTTCTTCTCAGCCGCTCCGGAGCCGGCAACGCTTGATCGTCGATCCAGGGTGGATGTAGTCGACTTTGCAGGGGCCCTAGTGGACGTGCTCGAAGTGCTTCCTGCCAGTGACATACGCTTGGCCGATCCCGAGATCCCCCTCGATTCGTCTCCGGAACTAAGAACCGACCTTGACTTCTCATCCGCGGAGCTACTGACCGAAGTGCGAGATTGATGCGAAGCAGTCGATGCGCTCAAAGTCTTCCGGGCCGTAGTTGACGTGGCCGTGGTTGGTGCGCGGGTAGGCGGCTTGTTCAACGTGGTGTTGCTGGTCGAACTCCGCGCCGACGTTGGCTTTGTGGACGTGGTCGCCGGGCGTTTCGTCGTGGTAGTCCCTGCAGCCGGACGTTTAGTGGCGGACGCAGGGCTCTTCTTGGCCGGCGAAGCAGGCACGTTCTCCTTGGCGACGTCGGGACTCGTGACAGGCTCTTCGCCTCCAGAAAGGAGCGTGGAGTCCACCGGGGTTGCCGGTGCTGGCTCCACTGGCGTTTGCTCCGCCGGTACCGGTTCCGTTGGCGCTTGTTCTGCTGGTACCGGTTCCGTTGGCGCTTGTTCCGCTGGTACGGGCTCCGCTGGCGCTGGCCCCGCGGCGGGATTGTATGTTTCGGGCTCTACTGCCGGAGCGACGGGTTCCTCAGCTGAAGCCATGTTGGATCTGTCTAGGCCAGGCGGTTAGCTCAAACGCGAGGTCTTCTATCTTGCAAATGGGGCTGCATATCTGAGGGAAAGAGTATGAGGGAAAATGAGGCCAACGGTTATATCAGAGGTAGGAACGCGGGGGTTGACGGGTCGGGCTCTGAAGGTGCCCAAAGCTCGGGAAGGCGTCCAATTGGGGAACTCACGTAAACTGACAGGTCACCGATTACCAGAGAAACAGAATGGGACAGTCTCAAAGCTCCAGCGACAGTTGTTGCACCGGAGGAGGGGTTGGAGTGGTCGTGTTTACTGGGCGGCTTTCAGGGATGTGATCGCGAACCAGCAGGAGAGCAGGGCTGCACTGTAGGAGTAGGAGTGACGAGTAGAGCAGGATAGATAGTAACAAGGACAAAACAACGAAGAGAGCAACAGGGCCCTGGAAGTCGGACTGGACGAGCAGCAGCAGCAGCAGCGGGAGGAGAAGGAGAGAAGAAAAGCAGAGCGGGAAAGGAGAACGCGGAGGGCGGTGAGGACCTGACTAAGCCCCTGCCTCTTTCGGCCTTTTCTTCCTCTTTTCTTCTCTTTTTCTCTTCTTTCTTCCTCCTCCTCCAGCCCAGCTTCATCGTCTCTGTCGATGTCTCTCCTCTCTGGTTGAAGTATCGCGTCTGGTATCTGCCACTCTGGCGCTCCTTCTGTCATGCTCCTGTTTGTTTATACTCTGTAGCTCGGCTCCCGTGCCCCAAACAAAGCGATCCATGGTTCACCTGTGCCAGCACGCGGTTGACTGGTCAAGCTCCCGCAGCAAAATGCCCGTTTGGTCAGCGACATGTCGAACCTGGGAACACTGTGTCAGCCTTGTCTCTGCCCGGGCGAGGACGCTTCATGCCCTAACCCGCCATCAGCACAGGGTCTTGTCAATCGTCGTTTTAGGGTCTCACTCACCCTCAGTATCAGTAACTAGCGCTTCAATCAACAAATCTGCCGAGTACATCACCACCTTTTACAACGTACTTCAATATGGACCGGAGTAGATATCGACATTTGGCGTCTGTTGAACAGACCAGGCCCTGGTCTTTGACTTGAAAATCAGAGTTTGTGGCTGCTGGGGCTGTGTGCCACTGTCGCATTCTGGCTGCGATTGGAATGGAATAACAGGATGGAACCAAGGGGCGCCCCGAGATCCAGAATATCCAGAATGGGCCACTAGCGACCATTATGGAAGGTCACCGAAGCCATGCATTAGCGCGAGAGGACAAGATCCAACTCTCCCAGAGCACTCGACAATGACTGTCAGAACCTGGAGCACTGCAAAATACCCGATGTTCCTGGACAGGTAGCCTTGTATAAGATACAGGTTATGCCTTTTTGCAGGCTACAGCCTTGACCGAGTTGACTCCAGAGTCTAGGCTAATTGCCAGAGTTCACGCCGTTGAATCCTAGCCCACTTCAAGCGAAATTGCTCTCTTCATCTCCACCAATGGTGATGCGCTGCTGGCGTTATTCTTAGCCTAAAGAGCATGCTAACATTAGCATGCCATACTAATCACGCTAGCCTCTTTATCAACACTGTCATTTGACTTGTTTCGGACCGCCACGGACCATGAGAGCCGCAATCCTGGAGCCAGGTGGGACAACGCATGCCATTCTCGACTCCAAGGGGCGAAGCCTAGTCTACATTCCTCCCACGCCTCGTTTCTCCTTATATTCCACTCCATCTGCTGTTATCTGGTCCTTTTTTTCTTTTCCCTGCCTCTTATCCGTGTGCTTACTCGGCCCTCCCACCCCAGTCACTCATTGTATCTACAAGTACTCCTACTACACACGCCCTTTCTTTACGCTACTTAGTTCTCCTTGCGACACGACCGATAGCTGAGAAATCATGCGTCTCGCCCTTGCATCTGTTGTGTCCGCCCTAGCGGCCCTGGTCACGGCTCATACTCCGCCGGACTACTCCCAACCGCCCGAGGGCAATGCCATTGGCAAGCCCGGGCTTGACGAGATCGTCCCTGTCGGAGAGCCTTACACCATTAAGTGGACCCCCACCACGGAAGGCCCCATCTCGCTGGTCCTCCTCCGGGGTCCCAGCACCAATGTCAAGCCCATCGCCACTATCGCCGAGACGACCAAGAACGACGGCAGCTATGTCTGGACCCCCAGCTCCAAGCTTGAGCCCGACGTCACCCACTACGGCCTCATGCTCGTCGTCGAGGGCACCGGCCAGTACCAGTATTCGACCCAATTCGGCATCAAGAACCCTGGATACGAGGGTGGTGGCTCTAACTCTTCCAACCCGACTGCCACTTCAACCGCGACTGGTACCTCGACCATGGGGACTGCTTCTCCCTCGTCCTCAGGGGTTTCTTCCTCGATGACTCAGGACACCACCAAACCCACCACCGGTTTCTCGGCCACAGAGTCCTCCATGAGCGCGACTACCACGCCCGTTTCCACGGGCACTTCCAGCGATAGCGATAGCGACGGCGGCGGCGGCGGCGGTGGCGGCAGCACCCCCACGTCCTCGGCTGCCGGACAGCCGACTACCATGCAGACCTCGACTCCTACCGCGTCTTCTTCTTCGGGCCCCAGCGCCTCCAGCCCGGGCTCGGCATCCGGCAACCCTGAGCCCAGCACCACGATGCCCTCCAGCTCCCCATCTAGCCCGACGTACACCGGCGCTGCTAACCGCAATGCCTTGAACATGGGCGCTGTTGCCGCGGGTGCTTTTGCTGTTCTTGCCTTTTAGGTTCGGGCGTGTGCATTAGTGATGTAGTACGACTGAGTTCAGGGCTTGCCTTTTGCGTTTTCTGGTCATTGGGTGTCTTGTTCTTTCCGACTTGTCCATATTAATGTTGCTTCCGTGGGATACCAGAAATTGAAATATATGCTCATGGACTCTGGTAGTCTGCTGGTCTGATGAGCACTATATCTACTACATATAGCCTACTGTGCCTTGTACTCCGTAGCTCATGAAAAGTGAACCAGCGAACCGCTGCAGGGTATATTTCCAACGCCACAGCGCTTAACAACTAATACATACCTATTGGCGAGAGAAAGCCATACAAGTGTAATAAATAAGAAAGCAAACCCAACCCAAACCAGAACCCATATCCGTTCCCGTGTCTATCGTATAATGAAACATAGCACAAGCCACACCACACACCACACACAACATCACACATCGAGCAGCCATCGCATCCGCCGACGGCCTTCACTCGATTCCAGAATGTCACCAGCCGCCGGCAGGAAATTATCGCGGACCTCGCGAGCCTTGCTTCGGAGGTCGCGTATTCTGCGGTCGCGGAAACGCGCGCCATAATGGCCGATGATGTCGACGTAGCGGTCGGGTCCTATTGACGAGGTAGGTCTGTTAGGGTTTTGAGCTTGAACAAGGGGCAGGACTGCTTGACCCCAGAACATACCCTGATACTGTCTCAATCCCTCGACTAGAGCCTTGCGCTCATCCTCTGTCCATTCCCTGTTCGACAGCGGCTCGTAAATCTCGGGGAAGTAGTTGTCGGGGCCCGAGTCGGGACCTTCCAGCAGCGAGGACGGCCGCGCGTGTCTGTTTATCCTGGATGGTAGGGAGGACCGCAGATTCAGGGATCCCGAATCCAGCGCCGATATGAGTTTCCGCAGCGCCAGGTGCAGTTTCTTGCTGAGCATCTTCGTCCTGATCACCTTTGACCTTATCTGGTCGGAGATCCGGTCGCCGAATGTACGGAGCAGAGTCATGGTTCGGTGGAATAGGCGTTTTGGGAACCGGTTCTGACCGACGTAGTAGGCCAGGAAGCAGTAGCCGATTAAATGTGCCATTTGCGGTATGATCAGGGTTTCAAACCCGTATAGTAGATCCTGCGCTCGATCTTCGGCGCCTTCGTTGGAGAGACGCCAGACTGTGTCGAGGATGTGGATTGCCTCTGTGGAAATGCTGTGTTGGAGATTCTCGCATTCCTTGATGGATTCGGACGATATTCCATGACCGGCAGACAGTCTCTCTCTCATTCTCTCGTAAGTATCCTGCAGTCCTGAAATAAGTTCATTAGGGCCGTCGAAGGAGCTTGACATGGAAACATCGGCCCTTTTCTGCAGATATTTGGCATCTTTGAAAATAGCTTCCCAGTTTTCTTGTTGATTGCCGAGAGATTTTGCTTTTTTGAACAAGGTTCTGTCAGGGTCCTCTTGTCTGGTTCCATTATCTCTAGCTTCACCCTCACCAACTCCATCCTTTGCCGGTCCATCATTTTCGGCTTCATCCTCACCCCGCTCAGCAACCCTCACGACTTGCACACTCAGTTCGCGAGAATCTCGGGGCGGAGGAGAGTCATGCTGCCGTAGCTCTGCAGGAGACATCCCATTCCGACGTGGACTTCTGTATTGGTTACGGGCCGTACGTGTTTGACCTATTTGCCGCGGATTAGGTATTTCGACGTAAGCCGCTAGCCGTGGATGAAGATCATCGGAGGGCTGTTTCTGCGACCGCTCAGCAGGACTCGATGCAGATTCTTCGCCTGAATCTGACGATGATTCGCTTTCGGGATCTTCTCGATTCTCATCGCTCCAGCCATTCTGGACCTGTCCCCACCCTGATATAGCTTCAGGTTCGCTGTGAATATCCGACAATTTACGCTTAGCATTAGTAGTGCGTGAAAGAGTGTCGAATTGTCCTGTGTGATTATTGCCGCCAGATACTTTCTCCAGGTCGGTTTGCTCCAGCTGTTCGTTGGTGGATTCTTCTTCTGCAGACGAGCCCTCAGACTCGTCTTCGCTAGCAATCAGCTCTAGCCCATTGGCCATGGGATCTTCATGGTTCGTATAATCGTACGCATCGTCGACTGCGTCCTGCGCGATTTCCTGGTCTCCGTTGGAGGATTTATAGTTGAGAATCTGCGGCAACTCGACTTCATCGGAGGAAGTATCCGCAGATGCTTGGTCCGGGGTTCCGATGACAGGGTCACTCTCGTCCGAGAATATGCGGATTTCAGGAGAAGGGCTTTTCCGTCGAGGTCGCTTGTTGCTGTTTCGCGTAGATGGAGGTCGTAAGGGAGAATGCTGGTGCTGGATCCGCGTGGACCGACGAGTATCGGGCGCACTGTTCACAGCACCCCTCGTCTTCGAAGGCCGTACCGGTTCTGGAGATGACGAGGGCACATCGTATACATCATCGCTTTTCGGGGCAAATGGTTTCCTGCTGTTCAACTTGCGGATCCGAGGACGAGGGAGGGATGTAGTATCGGCGGTGTTGACGGCGTTCAGGAGGTCGACGGACTGGTGGGTGGAGTTGCGATTTCGTCTGGAACGGCGCATGAGCGTGCTCATTGTGGACGCCAAACTGGCACTTGTCGAAGCTGAGCGACGCCCAGCTGGAGGGCCTGTTGTAGGAGTAAAAGCAGAGCGTGACAGAGTGAAGAAGTCGAGCTCGGGCGGAGAAAACGTGACCGGCTCTCCCCGCAGACTCTCTCTCCCTCCCTCTCCCATCTCTCTTCTACCTCCCCTTCTACTACTGCTGCCCTCTCCTACTCTGTCTGGACCCATCTTGGTCGATGCCGAATCGCCTCCGCAATGGCCAATGAACTCACCCTTCGCGCTCTTCCGACTCTAGATCCCTCCACAGCCCACCAATTCGCTGAGCCCAGCAAGAAGATATACGAGTCGCAAGATGTCTCGACATTCTTGTCCTCCAGAGCCTACGTGGACATCATGACCTTCCTCCTGCAGCTCAACCGATCTGTGTTTCCCTCCAAGCTCCCTGGTGGAAGCGTGCAGGCCTGGTCCTTGAGCTCCGGCGCCGTCGAGTTTTCTGCTCCCGTCCGAAAATTGCAGGTCTTGCTGTATAAATTGGAGGCAATCATCCAGGAAGTGCCGCCAGATAAAGGCCCTCGGAGGTTTGGAAATGTCAGTTTCCGGAAATGGTTTCAGATTGTGGAGAGTCGAGCCTCGGAGTTGCTGGAAGAGTGCCTGTCGCCGGAGGTCCTCGGGACTAAGTCGTCGGATCCTAGTGGCCCTACTGTGAAGGCGGAGTTGACGGCTTACTTTCTCGGGAGTTGGGGGAGTGCTCAGCGATTGGATTACGGCACTGGCCACGAACTAAGTTTCCTCGCTTTTCTGGGTGGCATATGGAAGCTGAATGGCTTTCCCAAAACAACTCCGGGAGTCGAGGAGCGGGCTATTGTTCTGGGGGTGATACAACCGTACGTTTCTAAACCATGGGCCTGCGAGCGGTACTAATATCCCCAGATATTTGGAACTAGTGCGGTCACTAATCACAACGTACACCCTGGAACCTGCCGGCTCTCATGGTGTCTGGGGATTGGATGATCATTCCTTTATTCCTTACATATTCGGCTCTGCTCAGCTGTCTCCAGCGATGTCCGAATCAGACAGAGTCCCAGAAGAGGGCTCGTCGCCTGATACCCCGGACCCCGGAGACGTAACGAAAACCAATATTGTCGAACGGGAGCGAAACGCGAACTTGTATTTCTCCGCAATCGGTTTTATTTACGATGTTAAAAGAGGCCCGTTTTGGGAACACAGTCCGATGCTGTATGATATATCTGGCATCCGGGCTGGCTGGGCCAAGATAAACAAGGTCGGTTGATCCATGAACGTCTCGAACTATGCTAACAGCCTCCCAGGGTATGATCAAGATGTATAATGCCGAAGTGCTCTCAAAGTTCCCAGTCGTGCAACATTTCCCTTTTGGATCTCTCTTCAGTTGGGAGCACGATCCCAATACCGCTCCACCGCCAACTTCTGCGCACATGGCTTCCGGTCCCCAATCGCGGCCGAAAGAAACCGCTCCATCTACAAGACAGGCTCCCGATGTTGGGACTAAAGCTCCTTGGGCCAGAGCACCTCGACCTGCACGGGCAGCGGGAGCAACAGTTGCTCCGTGGGCAGCGAAGGCAGAAGGAACCCCAGGCATGGCTGGTACAGGTTTACCAAGAGTACCATCAGCCATCCAAGACACCTCGAGACTACCGCCTGGGCCCATGGCTCCTACAAAGGCTCGTGGAGCGGAAGGATCGCCAGTAGGACCCGCATCCGGCGACTCAGGGAATGCTCAAACAAAGGCCCCGTGGGCAAAGTGATAATTGCATATTGGAACGCCCTATGATCATGACTCCTAGAGGAGAATCGGAGGCCATGGCTTTACGCGGACATGTTGATAAGAATACTAAATCTGACCTGGGTCTACCGAAGGCACAGCCCATTCGGTGAAGCTGACTGAAGTGACCTGGTTCTCATGACCGCAGCTGAAGCAGCATAAGCAAAATTTTCTCCCAGGACTAGGAACTGGCGTCCGTTGGTCCACTCCTTTGGGGCAACATGGGACGCACAAGCAGCGAGAACGATTCCAAAGCTTCCTCGCTATGAGCTTGCGATAATAGCACGGCTTCCATCATGATAGAGCCCAATGCTGAAGACGCGGTTATAATCGGGGCGATGCAACACCGCAAGCATCCTGGACCTCTAATAAGCATTAGCCTTGTGAATATTGAAGGCTATACGAAGCTTCATTCCCTGTTCCTGGTCGTCGAACGTGTGACTGTTGTGGTCCCATAGGCAATTTGCCTCCCATGTGGCCTCCAGAGAGTCATGTATATGAAGGCAGCCGCTGTGTGACATAGCCAAATACGTGGGAAGCTGCTCCTTCATGATACCTCGACAGAGCGGTAGTACTAATGCCTACTATCAATATCACTGTCGCACCAAAGGCGTAGTCGGACGACTACCAGCACTTGTATTTGGCCTCCATAACCTGTGTATCAGTCTAGGGCTATGACCAGCAGCCAGAACGATATATAAAACAGATCAAAACGCTCATTGGGTATCTTTAGAAGCACATAACGCCATACCAGAGCCTACAAAAGGCTACTCAGAATCTGATGCATAGGCAACCAAGGCTGCTGGCGCCTGCGCAGGTGTATTGTTCACCGGCAACGAAGTGTCCTCGACATTCGGCTGGTTTCTCTCTGCCTGATTGGGGCCGTCGTCTCTGTCCGCGGTAGGCTTGCTGGCGGTCCTTCGTCTCTTGATTCCAGGCTGCCAAGCGCTGCTATCATTCAGGAACGGATCGACCGCAGCGCGCGTATTCCCGGCCAATTCGTTTCGAAACGTCTCCTTGCGCCGGGCCAGCAGATCGGTAGCCTTTGACCGTCTCCCATGTTTGGAACCACTATTTCCGCTGGACTCTGCAGGAGAGGATGCTGAGGACTGGAACATGGGCCGCACACGAGCAGCCCGAGCAGGACCGCCATCAGCATCGGCGCGGAAATCAACCATCTCCGCGCGCGCTCGATCCTCCTCAGCCTCGTCGACCAGCTCAATCCCAAGACTCATCTTATCCCTCAAGGCCTCGCGCCGAGCCTCCGCCGCCTGCAGCCCTTTCCTCTCGAAGCGAAACCGGCGCCGCAACCGCCTCGACTTCTCATACGGATCCTCCCAATCGCGCATCTGGCGGCCCTGCAACTCTCGAATGCGACTCCGCTCCGTATCAAACACCCTCTTATCCTCCACCTTCCCCTCCAGCCTCGCAAACGGATCCCCTTTCTCGCCGTCACCCCGCGCACCATCACCACCCACCGCAATCTCCCCGGGCATCCCATCCCGCTCCCTCTCCTCGCCGGTATCCCTCTTCTTCCCCCCCTCGACAACAACATAGGCCGTATTCTTGGGATCGGTCCGAATCTCAATCCACCCACCGCACTGGGTATGCCTCATCCGGAAACTGTACACCGGCGTCGACAGGTAGTTCCCGATCTTCTTCTTCTCCGCGTTGAACCGCACCCCCTGTCCGATGAGGGTCTCGTGCGGCTTGCACGTCGTGCACCACACCGCGAACGGCATCTCGAAGCGGACGACCAGGGCGCCGGATTTGCGCGCGCGCGAGCCAAGCGGGTGTTTGTTGTGCAGCTTGTTTTGGTTCGTGAGGCCCTCCTGGTCGGGCGGGACGTAGCTGTTGTGTTCAGGTTAAATGTCGGGTTTAAGGAAAGGGAAGGTGGGATGATGCTAACCGTCCCATATCTGGATGTAGATTAGCCACAGCAAATATTAAGTCTGGACAAAGGAAACTCACTGAAGCCCTGCATTTTGGCGTCGCTGCAGCAGGATCACTCCATATATATGTTCTCTGGAGTAGAGTAGAGTAGAGTGTAGATGGAGGATAGAGTGACGGAGCTGGAGAAAGAGAGACGCCGATCTTGCCCCATTCGGAACCTGCTGAGTCATCACCGTTTCTGGAAGGTGCGCCGGGGATACCGTTCTATCCAGGTCCCGCGACGTATGTATGTTTGCTATCTGCCCAAGTGGCTTTAGGGCGTAGGGCATCTAATCTATAGACAGGGATTCATGCATATGACCTGTCATGGGTGTTTGTAAATCACCCTCCCGTCTTCCTTGCCTAAGAGACTCCCCGGCACTTAGACGCTTCTATCTATCACCATCGTCCTACGAGTCGAACGAACTATCCCGAGCCCTACTATCTATCTATCGACCTGTTCGACCACCACTGCAATGTCCTTTATCTCAACCACCGAACGCGGCGACTCCTACTGGATCGGACCAGGCGAGCAGCCCGCCAGCGAGGATGAGGCTATAGCCCGTCTTGACCAGTGGTGCGAGGACGGTGCGCCGGTATTCACCAAGGAGGCTATCCGGGATGTTGCCGAGCAGCTTGAGTGGCGGCCCCTCGGCGACAAGATTGTTGTCAGGGGGCTGGACGGGGGAATGGTTGGGTTTGATGTGATCACCGGGAAAGCTAGTAAGGCGTATCCGGAGGAGGAGGAGCACTTGGAACACGAAGTGTACAGTACACATTTTGACTGCATTTGGCACGCTCATTGCTTATGGGACTTGCAGTCAGGAGCCGTTTATCAAGTACTCCTGTTCGACACACCTGAGCCGCCACCTCCAGTCGGGCATCATCCGGCTCCATGAGGCATACTGCAGCCTGCAGATCACGCATTGGACCACCCCGAGGAACAAGGTTACAAAGGAGCCGGTGGTGCGCTATAAACAACAGGCCCGACACCTTGTCAACGAGCATTTTATGCGGAGCATAGAATCCTGGGAAGGGGGCGCCATGTGCAGAGAGCTCCGGTCTATCCTATCCACGCACGCGAGTGCGCATGAGATCCGGAAGGTCGTCGGGCTTGCCTGTGGCCCAATGTCATTCGGTGACCAGCTCAACATAACCAGTCGTTCAGCATTCCAGCACGCGCTACTCCTCACTCTGCGGAACTGGCTGAGCGGGAGAGAGCGCGGCGAGGACATTGCTTGCTTTGCCCAAGAGCCAACATACACCAGCGTCGACAAGTCCGTTCTCGAGGAGTCCGGGATCCAAGTTGTCGACGACCCTCGGGCATTGCTCGAGCTTGACGACTCGTCGATTGTGTTCGCCTGTGCCGCTGACCTCCCGCTCAAGGAGATCGTCGCGGATCTTGCTCGACCGGCTGTTCTCATCTGGAACCGCGAAAATGAGGACGATGGAGAAGACGTTATCTGGTGCGCATGGCCTTCCGCTCGTGGGTTCTTCGCTGATCCAAAACCAGGTCTAATCCAGACACACCTCGCGTCCGAGCAATGATGCATGATCAGTATGATCAGTATGAGTTCTGTTCAGACCGTGACCGCTTCTCGGATATCGTCATTTATGTTCGAAAGCGAAATGTCTGAGGTCCTTTTTACACAGTTGCATCCCCGCAGGCACATGCCATAGCAACGAGAGAAATTGGCTAGCCATGCTGTCGGTCTGAGAATCTCAGGTGAACTGCGGTTGAGCATGGATATAGCACCCTCACCGTCCAAATATCTTCTCGCTGCATTGCAGCATGGCAATATCTCTTCGAAAGTTAGCAAGTCTCGATAATCAGGGAGTATAGGCATACAATAGAGTGACTAGCGAGCAATCAAAAACAAATACTGTATACGCAGGAGCGGTTGTTTCAGAGCATTACCCTGATAAATCCTAGCTACCAGTCAAAGAACACTTTCCACCAACCTCACAGACAGCCCGCAGATCCGCCACACTCTCTCCAATCCAGATCTTAATCCCCTTCCCGCCGACCGGCGCTTTCCAGTCCTGGAAAATGACGTCCCAGACACTCAGGTCTTTCCGGGTGACCTTCAGGGAAAGAGTCTCGCTCTCGCCCGGGCTCAGGACGCCGGTCTTCTCGAACTGACGCAGCTGCCGAGCCGGAGTGTCGACGCCCAAGCTGGCCGGCAGTTCCACGTACAACTGCGCGACGGCACGCCCGGTCCGGCTGCCGGTGTTGGTCACCGTGACCGTCATGGAAAACGCGACGTCCCAGAGCGCCGGGTTGCCGCCCTCGGCCCCACCGGCCCGTGGTGGGGGCTTAGGGGCGGTTGTGTACCCGGTTGGGTATGGGTACGGAGCGGTCGACGTTGCGGCTTCCGGGTTGTCGAGGTACGGGTAGAGGTAGCGCCAGATGCGGTTGAAATTGTCGGACGTTGGCCACGCTACTTCGGAGGCCGGTGGGATGGTGTTAGTATATGTCGGCGTTGGGCCTTTGGATGGACGCGGCGGCGGATATGCGCTGCTCAATGGTGTCTCCTCGGACAGACTGGGTTCGGATATTTTGAACGTGGTGTACGAAAGCCCGTGGCCGAAGGGATACCGCGCCGTGATGTTTTCCTTCGTGAAGTGGCGATAGTTGATGTACAGCCCTTCCGTGAAGGTGTCCTGGATTTTTCCAAACGGTTGGTTTATTAAGCTCACGCTCGACGGATAATCCGACTCCCTATGAGGAATGGCATACGTCAGGTGGCCGCTTGGGCTGTGTTCACCAAATAAGATATCTGCGACTGAGTTCCCGGCCTCCTGCCCAGGAAGATGGGCAATGAGGACGGCCTTGACGGACTCACGATCAATCCACTTGTCCAGCAATACTGGGCCAACGGTATGAACCACAACAACAACCCGAGAGAATTTCTCCGCAGCTGCTATGACAAGGTCATCTCCACCGTGCCAGGCGTGTAATCCTGCGACTTTACGGTCCCCAGGGTTCCCTTCCACAGTGATGAAATTCTCACCAGAATCGACATTGATGAAGACAACAGCAGTATTGTTAGGGCCTGCTGACACGACATGAGAAAAATCGTCCGAGAGATAAAATTCAGCATTCGAGGAGATATTCGCGATGCCTTCCATGGGCGTGACGAGATACGGCAACCTCGACGTTCCACTTCCCCAACCCATAGTCAGGACGCCCTTGTTGCAACCCATGTCTTTGCAAGAATTGAGACCATCAGGATTAGGTCCGGCGTCGGACCCAAAGACTTTCAGCGAATCACTCGGCGTCAGCGGCAACGTGTTGTCCTCGTTCTTGAGAAGAGTGATTGCATCCCTTGCAATGGCTCTTGCGATGGCATTGTGCCCATCCTGGACATTCACAAATTCGTTCACAACACCAATAGGCGAGAAGAGCGCCCCTGGGTATAAAAGCCCCACCTTGTTCAGGGTATTGCTTGAGAAATTGGGCAATGGGTAATCTTTATCCTGCCCAAACCTGAACCACGTTGCCACGATCCTGGTAACCTATAGATGCATTTTCAGCGTTGCTGCTGGGAAAACAGGAAAGACATACCATATCGTTGAGCCGCTCCACAGGGACGGTCCCATTGAGAACAGACCGGGAGAGTTCATAGGCCCAGTAAGACTCTCCAAACAATGGAATAGCACCATCACCCGGCATGGACATGTCGAGCCCGGCTAGCGCTGAGGAGACACCACCAATGTGGCCCAACCAATCTGTCATGACAAACCCTTGGAACCCAAGCTCATCCTTGAGGATGCCATTGATGAGTAGGCTATTCTGGCTACAGGCCGAATTATTTACCTAGGACGAATATCAGCAAACCAGAGGGCACGCAAAGCGAAGCAGCTGCTCACATCGTTGTACGCGGCCATCACCGAGCCGACTCCAGCCCTGACAGCCTCGGCAAACGGCCAGAGATAGAGCTCATGGAGGGTTCTGTCGTCAATATTGGACGAGTATCCCTCCGTGACCACAGTCGTCATGCGGTACATTTCCTGCTCGTTGCCGATGTAATGCTTGACGTTAGCAATGACGCCCGTGGTCTGCATTCCCTTGATCGTCTGGGCCGCCCCGATGGCCTGCAGGCTGGGATCCACGCCGAATCCTTCCCAGATACGACCTCCTCTGGGCTTCCGTCCCAGCGGGCCGACCACAGGACCCAATTGAACATTGATTCCCTTGCCTCTGGCCTCTTCTCCGATCGCCATGCCTCGGGAATGCATGAGTTGTTTGTCGAACGTGGCGCCCACGGTGATCCCGGCGGGGAACGCGGTATTATGGTCCGTATTGCGGATCCCCAATGGCCCGTCCATCAGACAGAGCCTGGGGATGCCAAATCGGAGGGCGCTCCCCGTCTGCCCGGCGCAGGGCCCCATGAAGAATCCCGCCCCGGTGGTCAGGTTTACTTTCTCCGCGAGAGTCATGTTGCGCACGACGCTGTGTGCTTTCTCATAGGCCTCGGACCAATCCGATATCCATCCTCCGTTGGGAGTGGGATAATAAGGGGGCGATGCGTATTCATCGTCGTCTGAGCGCGGGTTCAGCTCGGTTGGGTCAATGGAGTGTGACAGAAGAACGCAGTTCGCTAGGAGGAGTATAAGAGACGAATACACCGAGTAGGTAGCCATATTCATGCTACATAGCAAGCGACTTGGGAGGGTAAGGAGCGTAAAATCTCATGCAGAAATGAACGAGGTCATTCAGCCCAGCTTGAACAATGGAACAACGCCGGTCTAAGTAAAGACAGAACGACAAGGATGGAAAGGAGGAGGAAGAAGCAGAAGATGAGGGAAGAGCAGAAGAGGGCATACAGCACGTTCCCAGTCCCGTGACAGACGCATCCCTAAGTCCAGCATGACAGAGTAGTAGGGGTGAAATATGCTGGGATGTGCTTGATCGTCCGGAGTTAAGGGAGTTGGAGAACGGAGGCAACTTGACAAGGTACAGACCTATGCCACGGTACACATGGCCTAGTAATATGCGTATATCAAATAGTCTATATCGCCATATCTAGTTTCAGTTATGTTCGTTATGCTGCAAAGGCCTGACTAGGCGCTGAAGTAGCCTGGAAAAAGCCAGTCCATCCTCTCCCGAGCCCCCGGGCTCCAGTGCGCCTGGGGAGTGCTGAGACCGAACTTGACCGAACCCTCCAGGTGCTTGGCCTGGACCAGTTCGGAGTGCTCGTCGTTTGCCAGAGAATCGAGAACAGCCGTCACGAAGCGCCGCGCATTCATGGAGTTCGCCTTCATGTGGCCCATCACCATCTCGACCGTGACGTCTGCAGTTGATTCATGCCAGCAATCGTAGTCCGTCGACATGCAGATCATCTGGTAGGAAATCTCGGCCTCGCGGGCGAGTTTCGCTTCAGGGAGACACGACATGTTGATAACACTGCCGCCCCAGGTACGATAGAGGTTGCTCTCCGCGCGCGTTGAGAACTGCGGTCCCTCTTGCAGAACGAGTCAGTATTCAGAATATCGGTCACTTCACGGAGTGTGGACCCGATCGCCCCAAGGGGATACATACCCATACAGATGAGCAGACCCCGGTCATGTAGCGTAACGCCTTCTCCCTCCAAACTGTGCCCGCACTCCCTCACGACCTTGGCGACGCGCTCGTCGAACGGATCCGCAAAAGGAACGTGGGCAACCGCTCCGCCATCGAAGAACGTCCACGGCCTGAAACCCTTTGTACGATCAATGACCTGGTCCGGGACCACGAAGTCGCGCGGCTTGATCTCCTCGCGCAAGCTGCCGACGGCCGAGAAGGCGATGATAGTACGGACACCGATTGAGCGCAGGGCGGCGACATTGGCTCGAGCCGGCACCTCGTGCGGTGCTAGCTGGTGGTGCAGGCCGTGTCGGCTGAGGAAGGCCACCGCAACGACCTTGCCATTATGCTCGCACTGGTGGTGCAGGATGGTGATCGGCGAGGAGGGGTTGCCCCACGGTGTTGAGATGGACAAGGAAGCAACTTGCGTGAAGCCGGG
The DNA here is from genome assembly GCA_003698115.1 of Aspergillus sp. HF37. Classification (NCBI taxonomy): domain Eukaryota; kingdom Fungi; phylum Ascomycota; class Eurotiomycetes; order Eurotiales; family Aspergillaceae; genus Aspergillus; species Aspergillus sp. HF37. The sequence continues at coordinate 17,641 of RAQS01000052.1, forward strand.
CAGCTCACGGAGGCCAGTGCCGCCGATGACAGCAATACGGACGGGGTCTACGCCAACAGAGAGCGGTCATCAGCATTGGGGCCTGGTAGTGGGGTCCAGGGGATTCTCACCCTCGTAGGAGTTCGGAAGCGCAGCCATTTTCTGGGCCAATTGCTTCGCGGACAGGATCCTTCGGAGGGGCCTTGCAGGGAGGGACGTGAGGTGGCGGCAGAGGGAGAAGGAAGCGACAGGGCGGCAGAAGGCAGAAGAGAAGGTCAACAACATTGCTTTTCATGGGGAAGGATTCCCGTTTAGGATGCCACGTGATATTGTATCTTATCGCGTATCTTATCGTATACCCGTAGTATCTTATCGTTTGTCGTATCTTATCAGACATTGATCTACTCTTCCCTTCTACGTACATATGGGCTACTCTCGCTGAACAGTCAAGACTCTTTTATATCTAATGTCTAATGCCATAAGTCTACTCTATGCAGGTTTCCATTCATAGTGGTGAGCCCCTTTATGCACCTCACCGGGATCCTGTCCCGGAATCCCGGGCTTATCATACGCATGCGCCCCGAAGTAGTCCATCTGCGCCTCCATGAACCTGGTGGGCAGCATGGTTCCCCCGGTGTACTTCAGATACTCGAGGCTCGCGGAAAGCGCCGGAATGTACTGGTCCGTCTGAGTCCCGTGAAGCACGACCTCCTTCAGTGGCTCGAAGTTCTGGTGCAGCTCGTGGGCCACCTGGTCGAGGGACTTCAGGTTGGTCAGGTCCTGGTTGGACGACAGCGACGGCTGGATGAGATCCGCGATGTACTCGGACTGGATGATGCAGCCGCCGCGCCAGATCTGTATACAGCGGCCTAGGTCGATGTTCCAGCCTTCGTCCTTGGATGCGCGCGCGATGAGCTCGAGCCCCTGGCAGAAGGAGGCCAGGAATGCGCAGTACACCGCGCGACGCAGTTTCTCGATCAGCGCCGCCTTGTCTTTGATGCTCTCCATAGGCTTCGGCACATGCATCTGCATCTTCTTCGCCACGCGCACGCGCTCCTCGCGGTTCCCGCTAGCAATGCGGATGTAGTGGCCGGCGGCCAGCGTGGGACAGGACACATGGCGCGCCGCGCTGTCCATGATGGACCAGAACGGCGTGCCCTCGGTGCCGTCGTCGTCCTGCACGACCTTGTCCAGCACGTCGTCCAGGACCCATCCGTCGTCCCGGCTGGCGCCTTCGCCCTTGTAGTCTCCCTGCGCCGTCCGCTTGATCCGGCAGACGTCGGCCCCGATGTTGACCAGATAGTTGTTCCGCAGCTCGCCCTCCGAGTTCCACTTGGCGAAGACATCCCCGATCTGATCGTAGTTCATCTCCAGCCCGTTATGCAGATACGACCACGCCTCCGCCAGCGTGGACAGCATCCCCCCTTCAATGCCATTATGCACCATCTTCACGAAATGCCCGGAGCCCGCCGGCCCAACGCCCGTCACACACGGGAGCCCCGTCTTCTTGTCCTTCGCCGAATACATCTCCAGCAGCGGCATCACCAGCTCCAGCGCCTTGGGGTCACCACCGGGCGACAAGCTGGGCCCGTGCCTGGCCGACTGGTAACCGCCGGAAACGCCCATACCGATCCAGGACACACCGAGAGGCTCACATTCGCTCTGGCGGCGCTCGGTGCGGCGGTAGTTCTCGTTCCCGCCGTCGAGGATGATGTCGCCGGCTTTGAGGTCGTGCTTGATCATCTTCAGCACGGAGTCAGCCGGGTGGCCGTGGGTGATGGAGAAGATGAACAGCTTGCGGTCGGCCTTGCCCTCGAGGCTCCTGGTAAACTCGTCGATGTTGTAGAAGCCCTCGATCTTGCCTTTCCGGTTCTGGTCTTTCTGCGCCCAGTCCAGGATCTGGTCGACGTTGGATGTCTTGACGTCCCACACCGACACGTCCAGCCCCAGCTCCGAGAACGCAAACGCCATCATCGAGCCCATGTTCCCGGCTCCCACGATCCCGATCCGCTTGAAGGTGTGTATGGGGTGCGACATGGTGTTGTTGTTGTGTCTCCCCTGGCTCTATGGCGGAATCTCTATGGCGGAATGAAGAGGGTGGTCTGGCCTGACGGCGAGCAGGCCAGGCAGGGTAATAAGCAGCCAGGCTCTCTGGCGACCGGCCTTCTCATCCGCTTCTGCTACGATTGGGTTGCATCAGTGAGCGGGTTGCGGGTTGATGCTCCGCCTGATATCATATCGATCATTATCAATATCCCAGTTACATCATCGTGCAAGAATAATGAACATGGTCAACCACCAACTCTTGAATTGGCGGCTCAATCCCTCCCCAGGACTCTACATTACATTGCAAGCATAGTACACACCATCCATCCTATCCACGATGCAAGGCCAGCCAACGCAGAACATCTATCCGGCAATCAGCCCCCTCAGCTCCAACCACAAACCCATCCCCATCGCCTCCCTCCGGCGCGTGCCGCTGTCCTATGCCTCCTGCTCGATCGGGTGCAACCCGACTGACACGCTGCCGCGCAGGCTCGAAGCGATCAGCCAGGCCGGCTTCCAGGCCATCGAGCTCTCGTTCCCGGACATCATCGGCTTCGCGTCGCGCTCGCTTGGCCACGACGTTGCACCGGAGAGCTATGCCGAGCTGGTCACCGCCGCGGGGGAAATTAAGAAGCTGTGCGAATCGAACTCGCTGTCGGTCATGATGCTGCAGCCGTTTGCCAACTTTGAGGGGTGGCCCAGGGGGTCGATTGAGCGCCAGGATGCGTTTGCGAGGGCGAATGGCTGGATCGAGATTATGTATGTTGTCGGGACGGATTTGTTGCAGGTTTGTGTCTATCCTTCTCGGCTACGGTAGATGGTTGACTGATATCCTATACCACAGGTCGGATCGACAGATGCCGCTCCGGAGAAACTGTCTGGGTCCCGCCAGGACATCATCGACGATCTGCGCGAACTGAGCGACATGCTCGCCAAACGGGGCATGAGGATGGCGTACGAGAACTGGTGCTGGTCGACGCATGCGCCGGATTGGAAGCATGTCTGGGAGATAGTCCGCGACGTTGACCGGCCGAATATCGGACTCTGCCTGGACACGTTCCAGACAGCCGGCGGCGAATGGGGCGATCCGACGACCGACACGGGACTAGTCGAGGCTGAATCGGTGGAAGCGCTCAAGAAGAACTTTCTGAACAGCTTGATAGATCTGGAGAACACCATCCCCCCCGAGAAGATCTATCTGTTGCAGATTTCCGACGCGTACAAGCCGCCGGCGCCTTTTGAGCGCAGGGAGATCAACGGGCTGCGGCCGCGCGGGCGATGGAGTCATGATTTCCGGCCCCCGCCTTATGGCGGAGGGTATCTCCCGATCGAAGAGGTGGCCAAGGCCGTGATGAGGACTGGGTTTCGAGGTTGGTTTTCCATGGAGGTCTTCGACGGTGGCCCGGAAGGCAAAGGAAAGCAGTATGACATGACCAAGTACGCGATGGACGCCATGCAAAATATGCAGAGACTGTTCAAGGCCTGCGCAACTGATAGTTAATTTCCAAAAGCATGAACTCTTTCGAGCCATGATCAACAGCATTGAAGCAGTTAAAGTCATAGTAATAAATTCTGTATCACTATCAATGTCATATCAGATCATAGCTTTTCACCAGTAAATGTGTTTATGCAACAAGTTGTCAACTAACAGAACGCCGAGAAACATGCAATTATATACGTGACCAACCAACCGAGAATAATCACCCAGAATTACCGTATCCTCATGCGTTGCTGGGGTAGGGAACGCTGTAGGTCGGGCAGAATTCCTCCTTGATGGAGCGCGTGCTCACGAAGCGCGACAACAGATTGGCACTGCCGGCCTTGTCGTTGGTGCCGCTAGCCCGGGCACCGCCGAAAGGCTGCTGCCCAACCACAGAGCCAGTGCTCTTGCAGTTGATGTAGAAGTTCCCAGCCGTGTTGCGGAGAGCGCTATCGGCGAATCTGACAGCCTCGCGATCGTGTGCGAAAATCGACCCCGTCAAGCCATAACCGCTGGTCTGGTCGACCTTCTCGCAGATCTTGGCGAAGTCGGCATCGGTGGCATCGTTGTAGCTATGGACGACCAGCACTGGACCGAAGAGCTCGCGAGAAAGAAGAGGATGATCGGGGTTCGAGGTGTGGTAGACAGTAGGCTGGATATACCAGCCCTTGGAGGAGTCGTAGGTACCGCCAGCGAGCAATTCGAGCTCAGGGTCGTTCTTCGCCTCGTCGATGACTTGAGCTAGCTTGTTGAAGGAAGCCTCATGGATGACAGGGCCGCAGAAGTTCGAGAATGTCGACGACTCGCCAACCTTGAGGTTCTTAACCTCCGCCGCAATGCCCTCCAAGAATTCGTCCGCAATCGACGAGGCAACGTACGCACGAGATGTGGCGCTGCACTTCTGGCCTTGGAATTCAAAGGCCCCACGGACGCTATGGACGACCGCATTGCGAACATCAGCAGACTTGTGAATAAGATGGAAGTTCTTTCCGCCGGTTTCACCAACGATACGAGGGTAGCTGCGGTATTTGCCCTCGCTAACACCACCGGCAATCTTGCCATAAAGCGAACGGAAGACGGCGGTGCTTCCGGTGAAATGGAGAGCCGCAAAATCAGGGTGGTTGAGAACAGTCTCGGTAACCTCGCCGGCTTCTCCGGGGACGAATTGGATGACGTCCTTGGGCAGACCAGCCTCCAGCAGGATCTGGTAGATCAGCCAGTTCGAGGCAATGGCGGAAGGCGACGGCTTCCAGACAACGACGTTGCCCATCAGGGCGGGCGCACCAGGCAAGTTACCTCCGATGGCGGTGAAGTTGAACGGGCTGACTGCATAAACGAAACCCTCGAGGGGGCGATACTCGACACGGTTCCACACCCCAGGAGCATGGTGGGCGGGCTGCTGGGCATACAGTTCCTCGGCATACTTGACGCCGAACCTGAAGAAGTCGCACAGCTCGGCAGCAGCATCGATCTCGGCCTGAATGGCGTTCTTGCCTTGGCCATGCATCGTCAACGCCAGAATATCATTGCGGTACTTGGTCGCGATCAAGTCGGCGGCCTTGAGGAAGACACTCGCACGATCGGCGAACGAGGTGGAGCTCCATGATTTTCTGGCCGCCAGAGCCGCATCAATCGCGGACTGAATCTCGGCGGCGTTCGCGTTGGAGTAGGTGGCAACCGGATCGTGGGTATTCGGGCTGGTCTGGGTCAAGGTTTGGGGTTTGCTGATCTAGACATCGGTCAGAGACTGGTGTCACGCGGTCGAAGTGTGAACACGGAGAACATACCTCCTTCCCAGCAACGACAAGCGGGACATTCAACGGAGCGGCCTTCTTGGTTCTGGCCAGGGCATCCTCCAGGCCCTTGCGCTCGGGAGATCCGGGAGCGTACTGGTGCTGCAGGAAGTTAGATCAACGTTGGCCATCCAAACGGCAGGGAGAAGGCTTACACTTGGCTCATTGTCAATGCGAGGCACTTTGAAGGTGGCACAGCAGCCCATGGAGCGGGTGGTTCGAGAGACGGCAGCTGAGGGCGAGGAGCATCCAAACGGACGCACTCTAGCGCGCAGAAAGAGGGAAGACTGCATGATGGCTGACTTCTAGAGGAGAATGGGCAGAAAAGTGTGGAGGAAGAGGAGGAAGAGGAGGAAGAGGGGGAAGAGTAAAACCGGCATCAATATTTCAAGACTCCCGGGTAAGGCGAAGGCGACGGCGAAGTTTTTCCGGGGAAGCATGCCGGTGGGCCTCTGTTCAGGCTCCGATTGGATGAGGACACTTGGCGTGCACCGGGCCGGACGGGGATTGCTGAGCTAAGGTGCCAAGCTTCCCCGCGTTCCGACGATTACAATGCATACAATACACAAAATACACAGACAGACCTAGGACACGCAGAACTACTCGAGTAGCAACTGAGCTGCCAGTCAACTACGCTGTCTTGTTCAGCTGTATCACTGTCCATTTCCCCTTCATCTGAGCATCCACTATGTACAGTAAAGTGCGTACGTACTACATATATCCAAGTCACCTGATATGTTCTGTCATGTGACCGTAGGGCTGAACGAGAGAAAAAAAAAAACATTCGGAATCCCTGAAACTCTCCAGGCGTTTTTATGCTTTTATCTCGTGTGAGTCTACCCTGTAAAGAGCACATAGACATATCCGGCTGACATCCCGTGGCAACTGGCGAAGATCCCCATGTACAGTACATGCAGTAGTATGTAATTCCCGGCCCGGTCGCGCTGTCCGGTGCGGCTGATCCGGTCCGACTCCGGGCGCCATCTCGATGCTCCTCTGCTTTCTCCTGCTAGCAGCCATTTCCTTTGGGCAAGCATAACATTCGGGATCCCGTCTGCTCTGGTCTATGCCCATGCTCTGACAGGAGCTGTGGTCTGGTCCTAATCTGATCAGAAAACATGTCGGTGGCGTTGTTTCTGCAGGCGACGCCACCGGAATGCTCCGAGGCTAGCGCGCTGGTTGACCCATACAGGAAACCGCCATCGTTCCCCGGATTGACCGAACCGGTACAGGCCACCGCGCCCTGTCAACCGGCTATGGGCCGCCTGTCACCGTAGCCAAAGCTCCCTGGCCCATGGGCGCTCGAGAATTTTCTTCTCGTCCATGGCTGGCCTTTTTTATGAAATACCTGTTCGTCGTTCCCGCTGAAACTTTCTGTCTCTTCGTCCAACAGTCTTACTCCTTTGCCGCCACCTCTCGCCTTCTGGCTCGCAGAGATGAGAACCCCCCCTCATGCCTTGCGCACGCTAGGCATCACGGCGACGTCGGGCCCAAAGCCCCGGTTCGTTAGCGGCACGAGGAATACGAGGTCTTCCCTCGCCTCTGCCTCGACGAGCAACCTGCTGCAGCAGGTCTCGCCGCCCGCGAAGAAGGAGTCGATACCTCCCCTGTCCAAGCTTTCCCTCTCGTCGATCTTGCGCTCGTTGATGATCCTCTCCGTCTCGTCATCCTCAATCCTTCTGAAGCCATGTATCTACACCTTGTCCGTGCTGGCTCATCCCAACACTTCGCTCTTGGATGTCGCCAGAAACCCTCTCCTCAACTTCCTCATCAAGCACACCATCTACCGACAGTTCAACGCCGGTGAGAACAAGCTCGAAGTGCAGCAGTCGATTCGCGATATCAAGAACTTGGGATACAGAGGTGTGCTCCTTGGCTATGCGCGCGAGGTCCTGGTTGGCCAGGGCAATGTTGATCCCCGCGATGAGAAGGCTGGGCGTGAAGAGACCCAGACCTGGTTGGATGGAACCATGCAGACGGTGGACATGGCGCAAGAAGGTGACTTTGTCGCGTTGAAGTAAGCTTCTCTCTACCTAAAGTTGTTTTGTTTGGCATAGACTAACAGTGCATCAGGTTCACTGGCATGGGTACCCAGGCAGGAAATCTTCTACTGAGCCAGGCACCGCCGACCCCGTTTATGGACGCTGCAATCCAGAAAGTTTGCGACCTGGCTACCTCGCGCGGTGTGCGCCTGCTGGTCGACGCGGAGGAGCAGGCGGTCCAGCCGGGAATTGAGGCCTGGTCTATGAAGTACCAGAAGTACTGCAACTCGCAAGTCCCTGGCCGTGCCATCTTCTACGGTACTTACCAAGCCTACCTGCGGTCGACTCCGGCAACCATCGCCAGGCACCTCGAGACCTCGCGCCAGGAGGGCTACACCCTTGGTGTCAAATTGGTCCGCGGAGCGTACCTCAAAACGGAGCCCCGTCATCTGATCTGGGGTGAAAAGGAGGAAACGGACCAGTGCTACGATGGTGTCATCGAGGCCCTCCTCTCCCGGCGGTACAACTCGATGCTGCAGCCTGCGTCCGAGAAGCCGTCGACTACGGTGCCTCCTGTAAATGTCATCATTGCCACGCACAACCGGGAGTCAGTGCGCAAGGCGCATGCCCTCCGCCTTCAGCAGGCAGAGAAGGGAGAATCCAGCGACGTGGATCTCTCCTACGCGCAGCTGCAGGGAATGGCCGACGAAGTCAGCTTCGAGCTCCTCCAGGGCTTTGAGAGTGCCGAGTCCAAGCCAACTACTGCGTCGGAATCTCCCAGCGTGTACAAGCTCCTTACCTGGGGGTCCGTGAAAGAGTGTATGGGCTTCTTGCTGAGACGGGCCGTCGAGAACACTGAGGCCGTTGGCCGCACAAAGCAGTCTCAGGAGGCGATGCTGAGCGAACTTGGCCGGAGAGTTCGCAAGGTATTCGGCATTGGCAGTTGATTCTCGCTGACTGCTCCGTAGACATGTTTACGACTTTCCTTTACATATCTGTTCCTGTATTGGCGTCTTTGGCGATTGCATTGCATATGGATTACTCCTAGCCTTGGTGTCTGGTATTGTTATTGTTGATAATTTGGCTAGATTCCCAACACGACAATAGATTTTCTATTACTACTAGTATTATATTTAATAATCTGTTCGCCAGTAGTAATGGTCGTACCAGAGTAGGGCTCTCCACCCCCACAGCCCATGGATTCCCCTCTCTCCCACAACAATCTCGGTACACAGCAGAACAACCGCCGCAACCCAGGATGCACCTCGTTTCAGAACCCTCCGTGGCCAAAATCCTAAGAGGCCTGACCCAGGAGCAATGCCACGACTTCATCAACGCCTTCTCGGAGGCCCTGGCGACGGTGACGGCTGAATCCAACATCCCGCAGGCCCAGCGCCTCATCCACCAACCGCTGCGAAATAGCCTCGTCACCAGAGACCAGAACCTGTCGCTCTTCATGCCCGTCTCCAACACAGCCAACACCGGGATCAAGATCGTGACCGCCCCGACCACCGGCGGCATCGTCGGAGTCATCAACGTCTTCTCCGCCGACGGACGCATAATGGGCATCCTCAGCGCAGCGGAGCTGACAGCGTTCCGCACCGCTCTTGCGACGATGACACTATTTGTACGCTGCTCGTCTGTCAGGAAAGAGCACGTTCTTATCTTCGGGTCCGGGCGCCAGGCCGAGTGGCATGCGCGGCTGGCGCTGTTGCTCGTCCCAGAGCAGATCAAGAAGATTACGTTTGTTAACCGCGGGCGCGGGAAGCTGGCGGCGCTGGAGAAGGGACTTCTCGCCGAATTGGGCTCGCTACGGCCAGACATCGCCCTGAATACGCTTGCGCAGGAGGGCACGCCGGACTACGAGGCAAGACTCAGGTCTGAATTGGGAGCCAGCGACGTCATCTTCAGCTGCACGCCGTCTACGCAGCCGAATTTCCCGTTCTCCTATCTGAGCGAGTCGGGACCGCCTAAAACGCGCTTTATCTCGCTCATCGGCTCGTACAAACCCCATATGCGCGAAATCGACACCGAGACCCTTCTCTCGGGCGGGGGAAAGATCTATGTCGACTCGAAGGAGGCCTGTCTAGAGGAGTCGGGCGAGCTGATTGCGGCTGGGGTCCGGGAGGAGCAGCTGGTAGAGATCGGTGGTCTCTTTGATGGCAAGGGTGACGCGGAGCTGGTCGAAGGACCAAACAGGGGGAATGTGGTGTTCAAGTGCGTGGGGATGGGGATCATGGATCTGGTTGTTGCGAAGAAGATGCTGGATGTTGCGCAGCAGCAGGGCGATGGAGTGCATATAGATGGGTTTCAGGGCATGGACTAGACAGCAGTAGAGAACAATGCAGTACTAACCTGTATGTGTATATAGATGCCATACCCTGGTGTTCTCGCCTTATCGGAATGCGGGGACGGCCTATCTTATCATGCCGACTGATAGCACCCGACGCTGGCCGTCTTTCTCGGGCTTTTTCGCTCTCCCGATCTTCTCCAACACACACCCCCACCCCCAACCCCCTGGCTGCTCCATGCCTGTTCTACGGTGATACCCAACCCAATACGCCTTCATGACATGCTCATCGGCCTCGACGACACACAATGGACCCCCAGACAACGACTCAGCAAAAACGTCCCCGCGTTTCGGAGGAGAACCGCAAGCGTGCAGTCCGAGCGTGCGTCAGCCCCTGCCGTGGATTGAGTCGAGCAGTATTGACCTGACGATGCAGATGCGACGGCTGTCGGAGGGTAAAGGAAAAATGTGAAGGAGGTGTTCCCTGTCGGCGCTGTCTGCGATACCGCCGACGGTGCGTCTTCACGCACACCGACCATGGCGAGAAAACCGGCCGATCGCCCTCGGTATCGTATGTGCTCTGGTTCTTTGTGTCTAGTGGCGATTCTAAGAGTGCTTACGTTTTTTCTAGACACCTAGAACGCACTGCCGGGCTCAGTCGGCAGGACGTGGTGGAAGCCGAACGGGTTCGTTGCATGGAGCGCATCCTGGAATACTACGTCCCCAACCTCTCCTTCGATATTCAGTCGCTGCGGAGGGCTGCGGATGAATTGAAGATTAAACATCGTGAATCTGACTCGGAAGCTCCTTCGACTCGGGTCGATGTTGAGGAGTTGGAGGACCTGGCCATCGACGATGAAGATTTTACGATCAAGGCTTTGCCGGATAATACGACTCGTCAGTCTTTCTGGTTCTCTCCCTTTCTTATTGTGACTGGTCTGACGTTGAGTAGAATACTCGGGCGAGTTTTCCTATCTGAATTTCTCAATGAAAATCAGGCAGAAAATTGATGAGTGGATGAAGACGACGGCTGCAGAGGTATACATACTATTTCTATTCTCCAGATCGACATCCAACTAACCCATGAAGGCACCGGCAGATACCGACCCTTTTGAAGAACGCTGGCGCACCACGCAGTTGCATTCAGGATCGTCCCCGGTGTCCGCATCCATCACCTGTCTCCCGCCGCCCTATATGGCCAATTTCCTGGTCCAGATCTTCTTCAAGCATGCGCAAACTAACAACTTTTACATCGAAGAGGATTGGTTGCGCGACAAGCTGAATACATGCTACATCAATCCCTCGAGCCTCTCGTCTAACGATGCTAGCTCGGTCTGCGCCATCCTCATGGTGCTGGCTGTGGGGACACAATTTGCACACATGGAGTCGGCTACTCCTGTCAATAGGATTCCCCCTGATTCCGCCGAGGCCGAGGATCGCCACTTTTCTGAAGACGAAGTCGGTCTTACATTTTACCAATTTGCTTTGAAGCTCCTTCCGGATATCATCGCCACCGCATCCGTTCGCAGTGTGCAGGCTTGTTTGCTTATCGGTACATACTTGCTTCCTCTCGACACATCGGGGCTGTCCTACACATATTTTGGCTTGGCCTTAAAGCTGGCCATTCAGAATGGCATGCATCGGAAGTACCATGGAGAAGGTCTATCTCCGCGCATGATTGAGATCCGAAATCGAGTCTTCTGGACAGCCTACACCATAGAGAAGTATGTATCCCGTCGGACTGCTTCCTGCCAGCAGCTAACAATATCCAAGGCGGATTAGCATTCTCCATGGTCGACCTGCGTCGCTTTCGGATACTGATGTAGACGCCTCGCTGCCGGTTGAATTTCCAGGCCTGACCTTTACGACTCAGCTATCCAACCATGCAAATATGGTGGCTTTGATCACGTTGACCCTGAAAATGGGGGAGATCGTGAACGAAATGTACGTACGGCCGACCCCTGTACTGGAAAATGCTAATTGGACCAAAGATCTATGTTGCGAGGATATCGGAGGAACCAGCAGCAGGACTGTCTCGAGAGGTTACTCGGCTTCCGAAAGCATCTGCTTGACTGGTGGTCTATGCTGCCAGAAGAGACCGACTGCCGAGATCTGAATCCAGCAGCCCCGCTGTTCCGCTCCAACGTGCATCTGAAATTGGACTACTGTCTAACGAGAATTTTCATTGGGAGGCCATTTTTATTCAGCAACATGAAAGGGAGCAACCAAGCGGTCAATCTCGGCCCACCGTTCAGGGTGCAATCGGGCCTATCCAAGAATCGAGCCACTCTCGTCGCGGATTGCGTAGAGGCCGCGTTGGAGATCATCGATCTCTGTCGACTTCTCAACGATGAGTCAGGTCTTGCTCGAGCGTCCTTCACGGAATTCAGCTCATGTCGCGCGGCTCTTCTGGTCATCTTAGCGCAGTCCCTTAGCAAGCGCACAGAGCGATTGCGCCTGGCTCTGGATCAAGGTATGGGGCTGATCAAGATTATGTCCATGGGAGTCGGGTCTGCCCGCTCGGCAGTCAGCGTCATCGAGGCCCTCGAGCGGGCCATCCGGCGCCTCGAAGAATGGAGCGAGACACAGACCCAAGCCAACCTCGGAGCCCCCGAGTCCGCGTACGACCGCTTCAAGAACTGGGAAATGCTCTGGAAAACTGGCCCCGTATCCCCGGGGCCGATACCTTTCCAAGAGCCAATGGCGGCCGCAGGAACGGGCATCCAGCCGCTCCCGATCACTCCTGCATCGGGCTCTGCCAACAACGGCGACAGTCTGGGAGATCTGCCGGGCGCTGATATCCCGGGCTCGGACTTCTCGGCGTCACAGATGCCGTCTTTTGGATTCGATCACTTTGTCTCTAACTTCCCCCAGGAGCTGGGCGAGTTCACTGCTATCCCGTGCTTTGAGTCGGAGGGCCAGCAGACGGTTCCGAGTGATATGCGGAATTACATGGGCAGTCCGGAGCGGAAGTGGATGTAGTTATGGGCTATGACTGGCCAAAATAATTTATTTGTTCTGTTAAGCTAGCTACAACCAGATACCGAGATAGTAATTAAAGGCTGTGAGTTGAATACCCTCAAATTTGCTAGTCAAACACAACCCTCTTCCCCTGGAACGCCGCCGTCGACGGCTGCTCTTTGGACTTCCTCTTCGCCTCCCAGGACGGATGCAGCGGCTTATTATCCTCCTGCACATTCCTCTTCGGCGCGGCCGCAGAATGACGCTGCTGCATCTTATCCATCCTGCCATCACCACCACCTCCTCCGACTCCTCCCTTACCACGCGTCTTCCTCCTATCCCCCTCGGGGCCAGTAGCGCCGCGTCTCAAATCCCATCCCCTATCCCGACTCGCATTCTCGTCCTTCTTCTGCTTCTTGACGTGGTTCGCGCGCTGCCCGAACTTCTTCTCCCACAGCGCGCGCCGAGCCTGCTGGCCCATGCGGTTCTTGCGTCGCGGCGCAGCCGCATCATCGTCGAGGTCTTCCGCATCCGACTCAGACTCGGAGCCAGAGAAGTAGCCGCCCATTGACAACGACGGAAGGAAGGTGGTGCTCGTGGGGGGTGCCGCGGGCTGGGTGGCCTTGGCCTTTGTCTTGGGCTTTTTGGGCGGTGGTGACGGTGTGTGCGAGGTTGGGTCGGTGTCGGTGTCGGTGTGTTGCGGTGGTGGGATGTTTGCTTCCTCGGCTTCTGAGTCTGAGTCTGAGGGCGCCAGTCGCGCGTCGAAATGCGAGTAGTCGACGTCGTCGTCGTCCTTGTCGTCCGTTGCTATCCCCTCCCACTCGTCTTCCTCTTCGCCCTCACTGGAGCCCTCGGGCTGACTCCGTGCAATCCTTTCATTCCCCTGATCCGGTCGTGCCGGTTTCTCTTGATTTTTCCCAACATCGCCCTCTTTACCAGCAACACCACCACCACTACCGGCGCCCGGTTTCCCCAATCCATCCTCCAACCCAAGTAACCCCCGGACCCCGGCCATAAGCCCAGCCGTCGCATTCTGCATCGGCTTCGTCTTGAACAATCGCGCAGTGACATTCGCCTCCGCTGCGCTCGCCGGGCCGGTGGTTATTATGTTTCGTTTCTGTTTGAACTCAAGAAAAGCCGGCGACTCGACAATTCGTTTTGTTTTGACAAGCTGCTTGAATAGATATTTTTCCGCCGTGGCGTGATACTCGAGCGACTGTATGATACCAATCTCAATTAGCCTGCGAACAGTGCACAAATCCATTGTCTCATGCGAAGAAAGCCCACCCAGCAGAGTGTGCAGTGCCGTATGTAGAACAAAAGCATAAGCAAGAAACAAATACCCACCTTCAGCGCCCGAATCTCCTCCCCAACCCTATCAAGCAAGTCGTGATTCTTCTCCGACTTGGCCTTCTGCTCTCTGCGCCCGAGTTTCTGGCGCTCGAATCCGCGCGCCGTCCTGAGCGCCCGCGACAGCGTTTGGACGCCGTGGTCGAAGGTCTCTGCTAGGCGCGTTGCTTGTGTTGCCTCGCGCGGCTGGGGGGTAAAGTCCGAGAACTTGCGTTTGGGCATTGTCCTTGGGGTTTGTGTCTGTTGTGGTTTGGTTTGGTGGTGTTGGCGGTTGGGTCGAGGAATTTTAGTTGGGCTGGCGGCGTTTAGATGGGACTCCGATGCCAAGAGTTTCTCTACAGGTAAGCTGACCAGCAATAATAACGGCTTCGGAGGTCTTGGGATCTTTTGGCACGTTTATATTCGACAAATGGAGGAGTTATTTCACCCCATATGCTGTTACGTTGAATTCTTACACCGGACACTCAAAACAACCTGGAATCGATTTAACTACACGCGATATGTACAAGAACAAGCCAGAAGGAAATCTCAATACACTGGATCTATTTCTTTTCTTCCTCCTTCTCCTCCGGCTTCGGTGTCGGGAGCTTGAACTATAACAGCATCAGCGTTGCTCGGCGGAATACCGGCCAGTACTTACCGAGTCAGGCTTCCTGTCCTGGCCCTCTCCGACAGGCTCCCATGCCGTAGTACCACCCTCGAAGTTACGGAACGCCTGCGTGAGCTCGAGCGGCTCAATCACAATCCGCTTCTTCTCCTCGTCATACCGCAGCTCGGTGTAGCCCGTCAACGGGAAGTCCTTGCGCAGCGGGTGGCCATCAAAGCCGTAGTCCGTCATGATGCGGCGGAGGTCAGGGTGTCCGGTGAAAAAGACGCCGAACATATCGTACACCTCACGCTCAAACCACAGCGCGCCCTGGAACAGACCAGTGATGCTGGGCACCGGGCTCGCCTCGTCCGCATAGGTCTTGACGCGGATACGCGAGTTGTGCCGGACGCTAAGCAGGTTGTAGACAACCTCGAAACGCTGGTCCTTGGTCGGGTAGTCCACCGCGGTGATGTCGGAGACCTGGGTAAACTCGGCGGCAGTGTGGTTCTTCAAAAAGCTCATCACCGGGATCATCCCGGACGGAGGGATGCAGATGCTCAGCTCGTCTTTCCAGACCGTAAACTGCTGCACGTATTTCGGCAGGCACGACATGACATATTGTCCGTAGTTGTGCAGTCCGTCGGCCAGGCCCTGGTACTTGTCGACGGGGTTCACGATCGGCGCGCGCAGCTCTCCCTCGGCTGAGACTGTCAGTCACACACATTCAACAATCGATCCAGTGTATAGCAATTGACATACGCGGACGCTGGGCATGGCGGGTATTGGGTTGCTCCGGAAGCGTCGACGCCTTCGGTGCGTTCTGCAGAGGCGACGAGGAAAAGGCGCGGCAGTTCCGGGACGACCGAGTGGCAGACGCCAGGGAACGGCCGGATCCCAACCGCATCAGTGAGCGAGCAGAGGCCATGGTGGGAGACAATTGGGGAGGCACGCAGCGTGGGGAGAGAGCGACGGAAGGAAGGAGCTCTGCAGGTGAGGTCGGCGGTCACGTGCGCTTACATAAGTTCTGACTCAGCAGACGAAGCTTCTTCGTTGTCGCCTCGCTCTCAGTCTTCTTCTTTCCTCCCCTGTCAGTCTCCTCCTCCCCACGTCGACGATCTCCCTCTTTCATCTTTTCTGTCGTCTCCTCCCCTTCTCTTCGGTCTCTCGCGTTCTTTCTCTCTCGTCCCGTTCTGTTTCTTGAGCGCCGGCGTTGTGAACCCCGTGTCGTGTCTTTGACTTGTACATCCCAGTTTCCTTGGCAATAATGTCGAGTCGCCAACAGATTGACTCCGTCATCGATGATGACGATGAGTTCTGGTATGTGTAATATGTGTTGACCCGATATGCCAGTTTGCTGACCCGCGTGCCTCCAGCCCCCTATGCATAGAAGAGTTTGACCTCTCCGACAAGAACTTCAAGCCTTGCCCTTGTGGGTATCAGGTACGTTCCTGGAACCGCCGCAGCGTGTCACTAGAGTCACCTGTCGTGACATGTCGCGTCTTTCGCCATCGAACTTTCCGTCTGACCGTTCGTCTAGATTTGCCAATTCTGTTACAACAATATCAAGACCCACAGCGAGGAAGGCCGCTGCCCGAACTGCAGACGTGCCTACGACGAGAGCACCATACAATACAAGGTCCCCGATGCAGATGAGTGGGTATTACCGGTTTCTTACATGGGATCTTCGCTAACCATGGCTTGCGATTAGGTTCAAAGCAGATCTCGCGTCGAAACATCGAAAGGCCGCTGCCGCAAAGAAGAAGGAGACCGAAAAGCGCGAGATCGAAGCGTCCAGTCGCAAAAACCTGGCTGGTGTTCGGGTCGTCCAGAAGAACCTGGTCTACGTGATTGGCCTGAACCCGACAATACGCGACGAAAACCAGCTCCTTCTTACACTTCGCGGACCGGAGTATTTCGGCCAGTATGGCGAGATTGACAAGATCGTTGTTAGCAAGGCGAAGCCAGGTGGAAATCCGAACCAGGGTATTGGGGTCTACGTGACCTATGCAACGAGGGCCGATGCGGCAACCTGCATCGCGTCTGTCGACGGATCTCCCAATGGTGACCGTGTCCTGAGGTAGGATAAGCTCTTTTCTCCTGCGTCTGGAGCTTGACTAACTGTCGCAGGGCGCAATTTGGCACAACGAAGTATTGCTCGTCGTTCCTCCGCAATGAACAGTGTCACAACCGCAATTGTACATTCTTGCACGAAACTGGTGAGGACAGTGACAGCTACACCAGACAGGACCTCTCGTCCATGAACACGCTATCCAGCCAACGCCACGGCCATTCGAATCCTACGCATACCCGACCATCTGCGCAGGTCTCTCAGGCGATCCGTCGGCAACCGAGCAAGGATGATGCTGGGCTCCGTCAGCAGCCATCTGATGGCCCTGCCCTTCCATCGTCTGCCAGCTGGGCGAATAAAGATGCCGTGCTCAGTCGAACTAGGCGAACCAGTCTCACCGGCAGCCAGGCCTCACAGAGTCCCAGGCCTCCTAGCTCCACCGTTGCCACGACCGCCGACGAAACGAAGCGCAATGAGAAACAGGCTCAACAACCTCACCCTACCCCGTCTCCCGCAAATGCTCGAACAATGACGCCGCAGCCTGCCTCACGTGACACGCCATCCGCTGTTTTGGAGAACCTCGTCAAAGCCGTCAATTCTCCCGAGTTCAAGTTTGTATTCTCCACAGCAGGCTTGCCAGCTGAGGAAGTTGCGCTGATTGAGAATCACCCTTCTTTCATTGATCCCTATGGCGGTCTGAAGCGGAGAGCCATGCGGGAAAAGGCAGAGCAAGAACGTGCGAAGAGGGAGCAGGAAATGCTTCAGTCTGCCAGTGCGGAGGAGGATAACCGAGAAAGTGGGAGTTTGCAGCTTGGAGGCGAGCCGGACGATCCTCATCCCGTTGCTACGGGCCGCGGCAGCCAGGACTCCCACGGCGCAATCCAACCCCCCTCGCAACAAGGCACCGCAGACAATTCGGCAGTGGGCTCTCCTGTGTCGGCCACTGGTCAGCAGTTTCAGGGTCTGAACTTGGGCGGTCGAAGCTTGACTCCTCTTCAGCAGCAGCAGCTGATGCTGCTCAAGTCTGCCAACAACCAGCAGGCCGGTTTGGCAGATCCGTTGCAAGGCGGTTTGAACCCTTCGTATGACCAGGCTGCTCAGGTGCGACAGAACCTCGTGCAGAACCAGATGGCCCAGTTTAATGCGTTACAGGCTCAGAATCGGCAGTCTTCGCGGTTCTCCTTTGCCAATGACGCCAACGCGAAGAACCATCCCAATGTCAGAATGCTGAACCAGCAGACCTCTTTGATGCAGCCTGGGACTCCGAATCCGCTGGCCGCACCCAACCCGCAGCAAAACCTTGCCAATTCCTTCTACACCAGCGGCGTCCAGGGACCCCCTCCGGGGTTGAAGACGGCTGGCACTCCTCCTATCAGCGGTGGCGGGATGTTTGCCCAGGGGCATGGGTTTACTTCGAACAACAACCTTGGCTTGGCTGCCAACCTCGGAAAGCAAGAAAACAACCCCGAACTGATGCGCGAGTTGCTACGGGGGCGCAGTGGCGCGAACGCGGGTGGTTTACAGGGCCAGGAAGCCGCTAAGCGTGAGTACATGTTTCCTTTCCTCCAACAGCACCAAACCCCCCCTCCCCTGACTCCTGCCAATGGCCTTCTCGGCTCTTTCTATGGCTCACAGGCGGGATCATATCCCGAACCTGGGCCACAAAAGCAGAAGAAGAAGGGGAAGAAGCAGAGACACGCTAACACTTCCTCCGGTGGAGGCGGTGTAGTAGATCTTGCGGACCCGAGTATCTTGCAGGCGAGGATGCATCAAGTCGGCGCGAATGCCGCCGCTGGGCAGGCGTTGTATGGGAGTCAGGGTCAAGGTGGGTTCAATCACTCTATGATGTACGGAGGCGGCTTCAACCGCTGGTGATTACATTCTTTTCTGTATTGACTACGATACTTGCTATGATGACTACCCTGTTTTCCTGTTCGTGTTTCACTTGTCTGTGAGCTTTGGTCTCCTTTTTTTTTATGATATCATTTCCGTTAGCTTGGCGCAGGATATGAGCTCCTTTTGTCCTCGGATTCGATTCCACTTTGAGACTTCCTCCTTTGCGACCAGGCATAGCAGGCGGCTCTTGGACACGGCAACTTGGGCTGGGCGTGCCACGGCGTTGTGTTTGCTTTCGTTTCGGCTGTTGCTATCCAATATCCCCGGCGATTGGAGGCGTTTGGCTCCTGGAGATTCTCCGAGCATCGCTGGTTTTGGACGTTCTGTGTCTTTCTGCATCCACGCTTGCTTGATACATGAGCATCTTGGTGACCAGGCAGGTCTATGATTTTATGTATGTTAACCTCCCTTGCCCTTGCTTATTATAATCCGAGCAGGGCTTGCTATCTGAACTAAGTTTCTCACAATTACTGTTCATAGAGACCTCCTATCTTGTGTACCTGGTCGACGAGACTGGGGCCCTTTGTGTAATTACTTTGCCTGTCTTCGTATCGCTCGGTCGCTTCTTTCTATCGCTTATTTGGAGAGTTTGCTGGCCTGCGTTGAGCGTGGTTTTGGTTGATGTTCTTTTTGCCATGTCTTGCTTCCATCGCGCATTGCCATTCCACTCATTCTGTCTATCCACTCATTCTGTCGATGGGAGAAGGCTAACCATTCGTGATCAGTTGACGAAGAGTTCCCGCCTCTTGGGGCGCCGCCGAAAGAAAAACGCCCTGTCGACAGTTTTGGGTATCTTCTGCGGTCCCATCTACCCAGTGAATCCCAAAGCTCTGGACGTTCTGGAACTCCGACACTTCCTCCGGGGCTGCCTTTGCCGCATGCGCATCCGGCAGCTGTATTATTCGAAAGTCCGTTGGATCCGTCCAGTCCATCGACGTCGCCAGCCCCAGGCCTAAATCCACCTTCCTCTCGACTCGGGACGCCGTCTCAGCAATTCCAAGGTGGCTCGCGGCATCCATCCCCGGAGTTGAAAGGCAGCCAGGACAATGCGCCTGCGTCGGCGAGAGTTAAAAATGCTTCGGAAATTTCGTTGGGTTCTCCGGTGTCAAAGTCTGCTAACAAGCGGGATCAGCTTAGCGACGAACTGACTCCGACGGCCGATAGCAAAGGTGACCGTTCGAAGCCTGGAGACGCTGGTGACCGCAAAGCAGCTCCAGCGTCTGCGAGGGGCAAGCCCTTAAAGCTGGATCTTCCGTTGAACGCGGTTCAGCCGCCGGAAGCGTCTCCGTCTAAAACAGAACCCTTCGCGCCAACTAGCGCTAGTCAAGGCCCAGCTCCAGCATCTGCTACAGGCTCTCGACCGAACACCCCGTTGACTAATGCGTCTCGTGTTTCTGATTCTTCGGCTCCCCGTCAACCCAGGGTACTTCGTGTGGTAGACGCTTCGAAAAATGAAACGCCTCCTCCGTCAGCGACTCAGTCGATATCGTCTATCCCGCAAGCTGGGAAAGCGCGCGCCAGAAAGCCGAGTCTGTCATCGCTCAGCAGACCTGAAACGCCTGGAGACTTGGGTTCAGAAGGTGACCTCTACGCGTCTGCATCTGCATCTCGCGCCAATTCTCCGCCGGCCTCATCTCGGATTGGTTCCGCACCGGTTCGGTCGATGACCAAGAGCCAGGCGAAGAAGGAAAGAAAGCAGAAGGCCAAGGAGGCTGACGCCAAGAAGCAAGAGACTGCGACGCAGGTGGAGGAACCTGTACAGGCTCCGATTGTTGGCAGGAAGCGCAAGACCAAGAAGACGCCGGCAAGCACTGCTGAGACGCCTAGCGCGACCCCTGAGCCCGTCGCCGAAACCAACCAGCCGCCCAAAGAAAGCGAGGAGGCCACACATAAGCCTGAGCAGAAGGCATATAGTGCGAAGAAGACAAAGCAGGAGATGCCAAAGAAAGAGGCAAAAGCTACTCCTGTTGAAGAGAAGGCGCATGCAGATGAAAAGACATCGACAGAAGCATGGAGATCGAAGAATACTCTGGAACAGATGCTCAAAGATTCCGAATCCAGCGGCGTCTCGACGAAAGAACTGTTCTCAGAGCGGACGAGACCTCTGCAGACGCTGCTTTCCCAGCTCCACAAGTCCGGGGCATTGGATCTCAACAACCATCCGTTGTTCAACCCATCCAACCTTAGTCAGCGCTTTGACATGAAATGTCTTTCGGATGACTACGAAGTCCTGAAGCATCCCATCGAACTGACCGACGAGCATCGAAAGACATTGTTACGCGGAGAATCTGTTCGAATAAATGGCGATTCCACCCAGTTGAAGGACAGATGCCTCATTAGTCCACGCGGGTGCATCCTCCATCACCTGTCTCGCGAAGAGGAAGACCGATACCTAGCTCTGGAAAAGAGCGTTTCCTGGGCCATCGATGCATTCCACGAGTCCCCTGGTGTCCCAATTACGGAGCCGGACATCACCAACCGCGGAGGTGGGCTCGATGCACTCTTCGCGACTCCGGAGAACTTCAATATTTGCTGGGTCGATGAAGCGTCCGCAGGTTTGGGATACGGATCAGCCACCGGTCCACTGTCGGCGCCCGAGTCTTCAGTGTCGTCTCTTCCGTCGGCGCCGCTGAACGTCCTCTCCGCGATGGAGGAAGACAGCACCCGCAACCACAACTGGGCTATCACGAACACAGCCGAGCTGGTCAATGCCACGGCGGCGTCCGTCCGGTCGTTTGCGGCAGCCACGGCGAAGCACATGCTCGGAGCAGCGGGCGTGGTGATGAGCAATATCCCTGATCTGGATGACGTGGTCGGCATGACTGATGAGGAGCTCCGGTCGTTCCAGGTCAAGTCGCAGAAGGAGCTGGAGGGATCCCGCAAGGAGCTTGATAGCATTGACAAAAAGCTCGGCGGGTTGCTGAAGCGGAATAAGAAACTTGCGCAGCAGGCTATCGCGACCAATGTTGATTGAAAGTTGGCAGGCTATTCATTACGTGGTTTGTATTATTATGGTTAGGATTTTGGGGGCGTTCGGGCTTGGATGTTTTAATTTGTTGGAGCAGTTGTATTACCAGGGCTGGCTGGTCTATCTATGAGATGCTTAGGCTAATGGTAATACTAATCTCACGGCAACTTGTGGAAACTTTTTATTTTTATACCAGGCTCATGCGTATATACATGCATCCGTCACATTCAGTGTCGGAATCGTAAATCTATAATCATAACCCTAACCTATAGACCCTTAATGCCCTCCTCAAACGGCCGTAGATCATACTCCCCAGGATACGCCTCGAGAATGCGCTTCAGCTCCTTCATCTGCGCCTGGGCCTCCTCTGTCAACTCGTCATAGGTGCCATTGAACGCCTCGCGGATAGGCGGCTTCTTCTCGCGCTCAGCGGCGCCGAACTCGGTCAAGACCGCCTTACGCATCTGGTCGCGGGTGTCGCGCTCGACATCCTCATTCCAGAGCCCCTCGTTCTCGAGGTACTTGCGCAGCCGGATGATCGGGTTATCGCGACGCTTCCAGTCCTCGACCTCGACGCGAGCACGGTACGCAAAGCTATCGTCACTGGTACTGTGGTGCGAGACGCGGTAGCTCATAGCCTCGATGAGGACGGGTTTTCCGCCGTCGGTCAGCGCGATCCGGCGCGCCTCCTGCATCGCCTCGTGCACGGCGAAAATGTCATTGCCGTCGACGCGGATCGTGTCGATGCCGTAGCCAACGCCGCGGCTCGCAATCCCGTCGCCGCGGTACTGCTCCAGCGTCGGCGTCGAGATCGCGTACCCGTTGTTCCGGCACACAAACACCACGGGACACCCGCGCGTCGCGGCAATGTTCAGCCCCGCGTGGAAGTCGCCTTCGCTGGCGGCGCCCTCGCCGAAGTAGCAGGCCACAATGCGCGACGGGATGTTCGGGTTCTGCAGGGATTGCAGTTTCAAGCCGTAGGCGGCGCCCGAGGCGTGGGGGATCTGCGTTGCGAGGGGGGAAGAGATGGTGTGCTGTTTGGGGGGTTAGCTGGTTGAACAACTAGTACTAGTGAGAGGTTCAGAGTGAGGGGGACTGACATTGCGGGGATAGTTCGAGCCATAGTGGACAGGCATGTTGCGGCCCTTGCCGCTATCGTTCCGGTTGGCGAATAGTTGGCTCATAAAGTCCTTCAGGGTGAACCCGCGCTGCTGGTAGACGCCTGTTTCTCGGTACTGGGCGAATACCACGTCGTCGGGGGTCAGGGCGGCGGCGGTCCCGACGCTGATGCCCTCTTCTCCGGCGGACACCTGGTAGGTCAGCATTGGGAGTATGGCGAGGTTCGTGGGCTGGTTACCATGTAGAAACTCAATCGGCCCTGGCGCTGGGCTTCGAACATGATCACATCCATCACGCTTACTGGAGACGGTCAGCCAGCTGGATCTGGTCCCCCGTCGCAGCACCGCATACCTGTCAACATGTTCTTGTACCAAGTGAGGATCTCCTCGTTCGACACCTTCGGCTTCCCACGGTTCTTATCCACCGGCACGCCGTCGGAGTCGATCACCCGGAAGGTTGGGATATCGGGGCTGTCGGCGGGGTTGATGAACTTCATGTCGGTGGTGAACTTGCTGTTAACGGCACCGGGGAAGCGGACTCTGTACGGGGGTCAGCGATATATCCATGGATTCCTCGTCGATTGCAGAGTCGCACCGATCGGACCCCGGGCGTTGCGAGATGGACGAGCTCCATCGCACGGCAGCTCTAGGCACAGCGGCAGGATTGAGCGACCTCCGGCTGCGGAGGGGCAGCGACAGCCTCCCGATTAGAGTCAGCGACATGGTTATGTTGGTGGTTGAAGAGAACGGAGTGTTCTTTAAGAGGGAGCGAGGAAGAGAGGAAGAGAGGAGAGCTATGTGGAGGGCTCGGCTGGCATCGGGCGGACGTCATCTCGGGCCGCGGCCAGCCGCGCATACAGAGAGCATATGCACCCGGAGTACATAGCAGACAGAGTAGATAGATAGATAGACAGATACAGTGAATAGTGTGGTCTTTTGTAGCAAGGCTGGAACTAAACTTTTATCTTCAAGTCATCCCCGGCCAGATTCTCAGATCAGATTCCCAAGGTGGGATAATACCTCAGGTATCCAATATATAAGTTAACTAGTTAGTTAACTAGTTAAATTATCGCCAGCCCTAACTCTTCAAAACGTCGACTCGATCAAACACGTCCACCCGGCGGCAGGCGCTGCCTCGTTGTAATCTTCCTACCAAAATAGTCTTCGCGCCAAACCTCCTTCTGTTTAGGAAGCCCTGATACAGTTAGTTCTGTTCACAGCAACTACCGCATGGTGATCCGCACAGGTATAATCGTCCTGCAATGCCAGGCCCTCCTCGAGTGGTCCGGGATGCACATCTCGTGGTTCTGAAGAATGTGTGTCATTAGCTGCCATCCAGGCTGATAAGTTTGTATATCGCGGGGTTGGACTCACTATCTGCGGCCCCGCGCCTGGTTGTGCGCTGCAGCCACCTCCAAAAGGGCAAAATACAGGGCATTATGAGGGCTATAATGCCGATAACGAGTGCCGTGACATTGAGACTTAATCCGGTAGGTAAAGGCATCAAGGGTATGGCCACAAGGATGCCTTCGAGGAGGGGAATACGGGAGGGTGCATCCTCCAGCCCGTTTTATATACCATCCTGTTGCAGGTGCATTTGCTCGGGATGCGGCAATAAAGTCTTCCATGCAGAGCAGAATCCTCCCGTTAAACTACTAGTAATTAATACAGCTTCGTTTCCTCCTCCATAGCTGCATCCAAGCCCCCATAAGCCTCCACTCCATAGGGCCCCTACCCTGACCTCAATACTTGTATAGATTTTGCACACTCCATTGTAAAAATCCTTTGTAACCACAGAGTTAGTAGATTCTCGGCGCCGCTCAAAGTCACAAAGTTCTCGCTACGAAGAATAATACTCACCGGCTATGGGGAATTCTGGCCTTGTGACTTGCTCGGTAAACAACCAGATCATGAACTGGTCATTGTGGCTGCTGTTAGTGTACGAGGATGGATGAGCTGATAGGCGGGGATCGCGCATGCCAGGGCGGTAAAAGTACACGGAGTACAACTGTCAACGCAGGAAATAGCGAGAAAAGAAAGCATACAGGTTACAGACCCGAGGGGATGGAGAGCCAGAGCAACGGGCAGCCACGAGGCTCAAAGTGCCTCTGGATGGATCACGCGAGAACGCTATCCAAGCAGCCCGGGTTCTCGGTTTCTGACTGATCTACTCCGGAGAACGGTAGAATAAACGCCACTGCCCAAATAACCAGTAGAGTATCGTGTCCATGGACAAGTGGAGGCCACTACGTGCATCCTTCCGCCCGTCTAACGGGCTTACCGAGTCGACATCGCACCAAAACAACGCGTATCCGTACCGACGTGCTGGGTCAGTGGCAGGCAAAGATGTACTTTTGCCTCGGAAGTGATGGTGGCGTTTTTAGAGCGGGTTCAGGAACATGTTCGGGCAATCTATTGCTCGCTCATTGGCACAAGATTCACCGACTATGTAGTATACAGTACTGGAAAACCCCCGGGTAGCCTGCCGTCATCCTGTGTCTGGGAATTTTCAACCACGGTATCGTACGTCTCCCGGTAACACTTACGTGTACAGGGAGTACTGGTAACGTGTAGGAAACGAGATATTCCACCAGTCTTTATGCTTGCACGTACCCTGGACAGTCCGACGCGGATCGCAGTGGAGCCGCTCGAGAGGCGTTATCGACCACTCCAAACATGAAAGTACACGGCCCGGCGCTGATCCGAAGTCGGGAATGCCAGCTGTGTAGCATTGGGAGCTGTGCGAGTACGTACGCAACGCAGTAGAAGTACGAAGACTCGTTTGACAGCGGGGTCCAGCCAGGGCACCGAGGAAGCTGGCTGGGAGGTGTACTGAATATTGAAACCGCTACTTCTTGTCTGTCCTACATGTTCCGTATGCTATGTCAAACAGCTCTCCGTGTCCAATGGCTTCACCGGCTGCCTGCATGTCTCGCCTGATATCATGTTCTGGGGTTGACGATCATGCCCTTTGCGACTGAATCCCCGCGGGTTATGGGTCTTGTGCATGGTGAGATGACGATCGTCGAGGAGGCAGAGTGGCGGACTCGAATGTGTCGCTGGAGACATTATTTATGCCATAGCAATAAAAATAAGGTACATACGTAGCAGAAAATCTCAGAAAAGCTGAACCGGCAAGCTTTGTGGCACTGACGGCGCAGTCTTTAGCAGAGAGACCGGCGGTTAGGGCTACGGCAAGTCCCCGCATTCCCTCTTTCTTTCTCCACTGCCC
This sequence comes from Aspergillus sp. HF37, assembly GCA_003698115.1. Lineage (NCBI taxonomy): Eukaryota > Fungi > Ascomycota > Eurotiomycetes > Eurotiales > Aspergillaceae > Aspergillus > Aspergillus sp. HF37. Next base: position 43,393 of record RAQS01000052.1, read on the forward strand.
GCTCCTGCTCAACTGCAACCGTGTATCCCCCGTGGGCCTCGATGTGACTCTGATCCTCCGCCGGCGATGACATGCATTTCCTCTTCTGGTAATTACTTGCCGGATGCCTGTCCTTTCTGTCGGAGGGAGCTCCGTTTCTGAGTCCAGTCCGCCGTTAAGATAAAGCCGCCCTCACTACCCCCCCCCCAAGATGGACGCTGCGTCGTGACACTCTACCGGCTCAATATGCATTCTTGGGCTCAGACTGCACTGACCTTGCTGGCGCCCAGCCTCCCTCTCGCCCTGGGTCAGCATATTCGCGACCTGAGCGGCGATGGCTGGACGTTGAGTGCCCCTCTGTTGGACAGAACCGTCCCTGCTCGCACTCCCTCCTATGCTCATCTGGATTTACTCCACTCTGGTGTCATCGGTAAGTCCTTTTTCATCAATGTAGAACGTAGACTTGTACTGACAGTCGCAGATGACCCGCTCCACGGTCTCAATAACTTCGACCAACGCTGGGTAGCCGACTCGAACTGGACCTATACCAGTCCTCCAATTCAGGGACTGTAAGTGCTCTGTAACGTAGTCGCTGTTCACTGGCTTACCATTCCCAGGCTGAAGGACCCGGAATCTTCCTGGCTAGTCTTTGATGGACTGGACACCTTCACGACCATTGAACTCTGCGGACAGTTCATCGCAAATACAGACAACCAGTTCCGACAGTATACTTTTGACGTCTCCGACGTGCTGAAACAATGCCAGAGTGATCCGGTGCTAAGCATCAACTTCGGCAGCGCGCCGCAGATCGCCAATGCCATTGCCGATGAACCGGGTGCCCCAGGTTAGTTTTCACCAAGTCTTCCCGACTCTGATTCTCACCCTCTGCAGAATGGCCGGAAGGCGTGCAGCAGCTGTACGTGTTCCCTAACCGCTGGTTCATCCGTAAGGAGCAGTCCGACTTTGGCTGGGATTGGGGCCCGGCGTTCGCTCCTGCTGGTCCCTGGCGACCTGCCTACGTTGTGCAGCATGAGCGCAAAGAGAGCGTCTACGTCCTGAACACCGATTTGGATATCCACCGCAAGGATCAGATCAACCATCTTCCTCCTGACCAGAACAAGCCTTGGGTGGTCAACGCCAGCATCGACTATCTTGGATCCCTGCCGCAGAACCCCTCGATGTCCATCAGGATCAGAGACGCCGATACGGGCGAGGTCCTCACTTCGAAGTCCCCCGACAACGTCAAGGTCTCCGGAGACACAGTAACGGGGCACATTGTTGTCGACAGCAACACTCCGAAACTCTGGTGGCCGACCGGCATGGGAAATCAGAACCTGTACGATGTGGAGATCACCGTCACCGGCAGTGACAAGAAGACGCTGGCCAATGTCACGAAGCGCTCCGGGTTCCGCACCATTTACCTCAACCGGCAAAACATCACGGACGAGCAGATTGCGCAGGGCATCGCACCCGGGGCGAATTGGCATTTTGAGGTCAATGGGCACGAGTTCTACGCCAAAGGCTCCAACATCATCCCCCCTGACGTCTTCTGGCCGCGTGTTACCGAACAGAGGATGACTGAACTGTTCAATGCCGTCATTGCCGGGAACCAGAACATGCTCCGGGTTTGGTCGTCGGGTACTTACTTCCCCGATTACATATACAATCTCGCCGACAAGATGGGCATCCTGCTGTGGAGTGAGTTCCAATTCAGCTGTGCGCTTTACCCCGTGAATGACGAGTTCCTGGAGAATGTTGCTGCCGAGGTCACCTACAACGTCAGGCGTGTGAACCATCATCCGTCGCTGGCTCTGTGGGCCGGCGGAAACGAGTTTGAAAACTTGCAGCTTCCCATTGCCAAACGGAATGCGCCGCCAGAGGAATATTACCGGTTGATCGGGGCGTACGAGAAGTTGCACATCACCCTGATCATGCCGCTTGTGTACGAGAATTCCCGGTCCATCTCGTACATGCCGACCAGCACAAACAACGGCTATCTCGACATCGATCTGTGGGGTCCAGTCCCCATGATTGAGCGATACCACAACGTCACAGAAGGGCACTACTATGGAGACACGGACTATTACAACTACAACACGACGGAGTCGTTCGACTATACTACCTACCCGGTCAACCGATTTGCCAACGAGTTCGGCTTCCACAGCATGCCCAGCCTCCAGACCTGGCGACAGGCCATTGAACCCAGCGAATTCGAGTTCAACAGCTCCGTTGTGATGCTCCGCAACCACCACCAACCACCTGGCAGCCGGGACACCCGCAACTTCGAGAACTCGGCCATTGGCATGGGCGAGATGACGCTGGGCGTGCAAAAGTACTACCCCACGCCGTTCAAGTCTGATTCTGTCGCCAACTTCAGCAGCTGGTGCCACGCGACGCAGCTGTTCCAGGCCGACTTCTACCAGTCCCAGATCCAGTACTACCGCCGCGGCAGCGGAATGCCCGAACGGCAGCTGGGATCGCTGTACTGGCAGCTGGAGGACATCTGGCAGGCGCCGTCATGGGCGGGCATCGAGTACGGTGGGCGCTGGAAGGTCCTGCACTACAAGATGCGCGACATCTACTGGCCGGTGATCGTGTCTCCGTTCTGGAACTACACGACGGGCGATGTGGAAGTGTACGTCACGTCAGACCTGTGGGAGTCGGTGTCGGGCACGGCGAAGCTGCAGTGGCTCGATCTGTCGGGCAACCCGATCCCGGACAACGCGGGCACCCCGTCGTCGACCGAGTTCGAGGTCGGCGCGCTCAACACGACCGCCATCTACACGACCAACGTGTCCAAGCTCTCGCTCAAGGACCCGAAGAACGCGATCCTCCTCCTCTCCATCGAGGCGGACGGCCATCTTCCCAACTCCGATGAGACCACGACCTTCTCGCACGAGAACTACTTCCACCCCGTCTTTCCCAAGGATCTCGCTCTGGTGGACCCCGAGATCGACCTCTCGTTCGACTCTGCCACCGGCAAGTACACCGTCGAGGCCAAGTCGGGCGTCGCGGTCTACACCTGGTTGGACTATCCCGGCGGCGTGGGCGGCCACTTTGAGGACAACGCGTTTGTCCTGGTTCCGGGCCAGAAGAGGGAGATTGGGTTTGTGGAGGATGCCGGTACTGGCGGCGACTGGGTGGGCGATGTTACAGTGTCGAGCTTGTGGGATCTGACGACGAGGGATTAAGTTGATGTCGTACTAGATTAAATTACATGTAATTTTTCCTTTGGAATGGCAGTAAAAAGTAAAAAAAGTAAAAATAAATAAAAAAGGGAAGGACAGGAGGACATAAGGGAAAAAAAAGAACGAACCTCTTTCGAGAGGAAAAAAGAAATGCGGACTGTGTGGATCGAACACACGACTTTTAGATATTCTTGTATGAATGAAGTTTGGACTTCAGTCTAACACTCTCCCAACTGAGTTAAGTCCGCATGCATTATGAATTTTTGTTCTCAGATTGTATTTTTTCAACTAAACACTCGTTCTCGGAATAATACTCTTCTCTCCCGCACCTGCAGAATCCAACTACACCATGCTCTCCCGGTCAATACGGAGCAGCCTGCACCACAGCGCCAAACGACGGCCTGTCCGTCCGGCCTACCGCTGTTTCTCCTGCTCTCTACGGGTGCAGAATCAGCCCAGCAAGGCCGACCATGAACGCATGACGCATTTTGGATTCAGCGATGTCCGGCAGTCAGACAAGGATTCGATGGGTATGCACCTATATCGCTGAACCAGGAATCCTTCCTCTAATAAACACCAGTGGGCGCTGTATTCAGCTCCGTCGCATCGTCCTACGACACCATGAACGACCTCATGTCGCTGGGCATCCACCGTCTCTGGAAAGACCACTTCGTGCGCTCCCTCAACCCCGGCTCGGTCCTCCCCTCGCGCGATCCCGACACCCCCGGAAAACCCGGCTGGAACATCCTCGACATCGCCGGCGGGACCGGCGACATTGCGTTCCGCATGCTGGACCATGCCACGGCGATCAACAACGACCAGCGCACGCGGGTCACGATCGGCGACATCAACACGGACATGCTGGCCGAGGGCCGGAAGCGCAGCATCGATACGCCGTACTACAACACGGACCGGCTGGCGTTCATGGAGGCCAACGCAGAGCACCTGCCCAGCGTCCCGGACGCCTCGGTCGATCTGTACACGGTGGTGTTTGGGATCCGCAATTTCACCGATAAGCAGGCGGCGCTGGACGAGGCGTTCCGCGTGCTCAAGCCCGGCGGCGTGTTTGCGTGCATGGAGTTCAGTAAGGTCGACAATGCCCTGCTCAACGCCGCCTACAAGCAGTGGAGTTTCAGCGCTATCCCCATGATCGGGCATCTCGTCGCCGGCGACCGTCCGAGTTACCAGTACCTCGTGGAGAGTATCGAGCGGTTTCCCAGCCAGGAGACATTCCGCGGGATGATTCAGAAAGCTGGGTTTATGGTTCCGGGGACGGGATTTGAGAATTTGACGGGGGGGATTGCGGCTATTCATCGGGGGGTGAAGCCGGTGGCAGGTCGATAGATAATAGATATTGTCAATGTATTATTATTGTGTTGTTATTTATTATTGTTGTTGCTGTCGTCGTTGTTATTTGTCGGATACTATAGATCGGGTATCCCCGTTTATCTCCGACAGTCGCTTCAACTCGGCTTTTTCTCACTTCCGCCTCGACTCTCTCGACCACATCGATGTGGACCATGCCGCACTCCAAGCAGGCTCCCTTATTACCACCGCGTTCGGCGTCCTCTGCCTATCCCAACCCGTCCTTCTCTATGACCTCGCCCGTTAGTCCTCCACAGCCTCATCTCCCGACCAAGAACCCCTCCGTGGCCGCAGCCATCCATGTCCTCTCGACAGAACGCGCCGCTCTGGCGCATCTGGAACAGCTCTACCAAGCAGACCCTCTGGCGCAGGAGAACCTCGCCCGCTCAGTGGACCAGATCGTCCGGAGCATAATGAACGGCGGGAAGCTGGTCTTCAGCGGCGTGGGCAAGAGCGGCAAGATAGCGCAGAAGCTGGAAGCGACGATGAACAGCGTTGGCGTGTACAGCGCATTCCTACATCCGACGGAAGCCCTGCACGGGGATCTGGGCTTGGTCCGGCCGGTATGTATACCACTTGCAAATCTTGCACAGGAACCGAGGCCCATGGGGCTAACGACTCTGCGCAGAACGACACCCTCCTCCTGGTCTCCTTCTCAGGCCGCACCTCCGAACTCCTCCACCTCCTCCCCCACACCCCGCCGTCGGTCCCGGTCATTGCCATTACGGCGCACACCCACCCGTCGACATGTCCGCTGCTCGCCTTCCACCCGCCGCACATGGGGATCTTGCTGCCGGCGCCGACCCACGAGCCCGAGGAGAGATCGTTCGGGGTTGCGGCACCCACGTCGTCGACGACGGTTGCGCTGTCGCTGGGCGATGCGCTGGCCATTGCTGCCGCGAGGAGAGTGCATAGCGCGCCGGGCCGCGGGCCGGCGGAGGTGTTTAGGAGCTTCCATCCGGGGGGCACGATTGGGAACCGGGACCGGTTTCGCTCGGCTGTGAGTACGCCGTTGAGTATGTCGACGTCGTCTTTGGGCTCGGAGTCCGAGGACTACGACTTCCAGACTGCCCGGCCTGCGCTCTCGTCCCCGTCGCCTTCTTCAGACAATAGTCAATCCCTCATAGATGCCGTCCCGCCCGTCCCGCTAGACCAAATACCCTCCGTCGCAGACTCGTCTGCCTCCGAACCGCGCTTCCTCGACGTCCTCCTCGCAGCTATCCAGCACCCCTCCGCTAAATCATGGGTCTTTCTCTCCCCCGATGAACTCGTCCCTCCGCGACGTATCCGCATTCTGGCGCAGAGCGACAATGTGGATATGCGTGTAGCGGAGCTCGGCGGGCTTGCCGTGCATCGACGCGATTGGTTCGGTGTTGGGGCTGGGTGGTCGCTGGCGGATGCGAGGAGGGCTGTTTGTGAGGCTGGGTTGGCGTTTGAGACTAGAGTTGTTGCAGTTGTGGATGATTCGGGGAGTTGTTTGGGTGTTTTGGAGGTCGAGGAGTTGGAGGTCGAGAAGTTGGGAGATTGTGAACAAGGGGATGGGTGATATAATATACTTACTTACCTTCCTTCGTTTTGGTTATTATGAGTTACGATATGTATATGGTTCTGCGAGGATGGGTTGCAAATGTACTATAATCCGGGTATTCTCTTCTTCATTGCACTGCATCGCTGCCTCTAGCAAGCTCTATCTTCCGTAGGGTACAAAGGGTATATTAGCCAAACAAACAGCCAACCAACTCGGCTATCATACAACGCATTACCATAACGCCGGGAATCCATCGATAACGGACGGTCCTTCTGCGGGCCGTCATGCTCGCTGTCAAGTATGGCATGCCGCGAGGGAACAACACGACCACACGGCAGACCGCAAGATGATCCGTGTCTTGCATCCGATGCAGACGCAGTGCCCAAGTCCTAAACTAACCGTCCAGCCGGACCAGCTACGAGCCGGCGGACTCCTGTCGTGCCTTGCCCTTGTCGACGGACGAGCCGCTTCCGGGCCCGCCGTCCTCCTCGTACAGGTGGTGGTGCTCGATGTAGTGGATGACGGGAACGGGGATCAGATAGCGCACGCTCATCTCACGGCGCAGGAAGAGGCGGATCTTGGTGCTGCTGACGTCGTTCTGGATGAGCTGCTGGATGACGTAGATGTTGTCTTTCCAGGGCTGCAGGGTCGCGAGGGCCTCGTCGATGTCGGTGCCGCTGCGTTCGACGATGAACGACTATATCCCCATCAGCATTAGCCATCTACTCTGTCCAGTCTTCCTCTAAATGTAAGAAACATACCCCATACTTTCCCAGGATATGATCCAGATCCTTCTCGCTCCACACCCCCGGCGTCGACATGGTATGGATCAGATCGGCCCCAGCCAGCAGCGCAATCCGCACGGGCTTCCGCGTCCCGTTGCCGGCATCCACCCCGCCACGCACGGTGTTGATCTCGTGGTCGAAGTGATCCAGCACCACCGCCGTGGGTTGGTACTCCTTCTGCAGGGGCTCCCAGGTGTCGACCATCAGCCAGTCGGAGGTCTGGTCGACGGCGAGATTGCACATGGCGATTCTGGTCCTGTTAGCACTAGTCGCCTACCCAAATCCACACACAGGAGGGAAAGAGAATACCGATGCTCCGCACTGGCCAACCCCGCCTTCCGATAGGCATCCGACACCGGCGACAGATACCCGCCCAGCAACTCGAAGTCGGTGCTGAAGCGCACGTAGTCGGCGGCCATCTCGAACATGCGCAGATGCAGGTATGTGATGGGCGAGAAGGAGCCGCAGGCGACCAGGAGCAGAGGGGTCTTGTCGGGGTCGTCCATGGTGCGCCGGAAGCGGTGTTGGGGGATGGCGTAGTCGGAGATTGTGGGGGAGGGGAGGGAGGACGACATGGTGGGCGAAGGTGTAAGGAAGAACGTAGGAGGATGGAAAGGTGTAGAGGAAGAGAGAGAGGGATGTAGACGGTAGACGTGTATAAGAGAGGGAGAAAGAGAGATGAAAATGGAGGGGCAAAACGGGACAAAGCGGAGGATGGGCACAAGGCCTTCTTCTACTTCTAGTCATGTACTCTACACACAAACTCTCTCCGACTGTTCTCAATCTACGCTGCGGATCCAACCGATTGTGTGATATTTTCATGCTGGAAACTAAACTACTAGAGCCTTGTCCTTCCCTCTACGTGCCCGGTGAGTCTGCTAGTACTACACCTGTACTGCGAAACTCTACTAGTACACCCACAAATCCTCTATTTATGTCTAATGTATGAGCCAGTCTAGATCAGTCTGTAGTTCTATCTATGGCATAATTTGTCTGTTACTGGCGAGTGTGGTATCTGGTGATCGGGCTAGCTGTCTGGATATACTCCGGAGTACACTAAGTTGGAGTAGTATGTCTGTGGGATACGACATCATGCCTATACTGAACCACTACTACATACTACGTATCGAAATAAATAAGTCTAGATATATAAAATAATTAGCATCATCTTACTAACTAGGAGCTATATTAATACCAGTACCACCAGGCATCTCAGGCATCTAGATCCATGACTAAGAAGGCGGTCTCTGCCAGCGTCACCTCAACCTCTCGACTTCATCTTCCTCTCTCTCTCTCTCTCTTCTCTCTTCAACATCTCACTCTCTCATCCATCCCTATCTCATTCTCTCTCTTTACCTCTCTCGTTGCTTCTTCTTCTTCCTTCCTTCCTCTCCTTCTATTCGCCTCCTCTACTCCCCGTCCCGTCCTCCCATCTGCGGATGGCCGCTTGACCGGTGACCGCAAGCCACTCTGACATATGGCCAGGCAAAGGCCTTCTGCCCACCGTCAGGACCCTCAAGATCTCTCTCCTACTGCCTCGTCCGCCTCCGCTGGTCCGCCTGTCCCTACCGCCTCTGCTTCATCTTCTCCGAGGTACTCCCCACCTGCCGCTTTCCTTCGTCTTGCCCTGGTCTCTGTTTCTCTGCCTTCCTGTCTCTGGTCGCCGGCTACTTTCCCTGAGATTCCCGGCATCAAGCTTCTGTGGTTGGCCTGACCTCGGTCTACTACTTTCCTTGTTTTGTTGCTCTGCTCTGGAATCGGACCCAGCTTCACCGACATCTGCACCTTTCTCGTTTAGTTCTTTCTTTCGCTCTGTCCTTCGCCATCTTCCGGAAAGATCAGCTTCTCATGTCATCCAGAATCACTCGCTCGGCCGCGAGACTTGCTGCAGACTCTCCCCCTTCCACCGCTGGCTCTGGTCCGTCTCCCTCCGCTCCCGCCCCAGGACCGGTTCCTTCCCGAAAGCGCAAGCCCGCTGGCCGACGTGACCCTCACCAGGACGGTCCGGACCAGCCGAATCCCCCCCTCCCGCCCCGGAGAGCTAAGAGACAGCGGCTTGCCGCCTCTTCCCCGCCGGCTGCCCCTCCTGCTGCCCCCCGCCGTGGTACCCGAAACCGCCCAGCTATGTCCCAGCCCGGGTGAGTTGTCGGTCTTGTCGAATCTTTTGGATCCTTTTGGCTGACTCTGGATTAGTCCGTCCTCACGCCCTACGGAGGAACCCCCCAGGAATCAGGCATCCCCACCGCCTTCCAGACGCAAATCAAGTCGGCATGGCAAGGTCTCACAAGGTAGGGCGATATCCCATAAGGCTGACTGGCCTTTCCTCCGGCCTTGAGCTGACGATTCCATCAGAACGCCCCGCAGCTCAGTCCCCGCCGCGCAGGCAAAAGAAACGCTCTACCAAGAACACCGATGTGGTCATGAAAGAAGCCGAAGAAGAGCTGGAGGGCCGGGAACGAAACGAGGATCACGATTCATCTCCCCCTAGTGACAGCAACGACGGCACGAATCCTTCCGGCTTCGACGAGGACGAAGCAGACCCTTTCCCTAACAGCTTATTCGACTCCGGCCTCCAGACCACCCTTCGTGCTCTCAGCGGCATGATGTCGGGCACGGGCAGCCGCCTTCGAGAGATCCTGTGCAACCTGAGGATGAAGGATGATCCGTCGGTTCAGCTAATTGCTCTCCAGGAACTGTCCGATCTCCTTTTGGTGTCAAACGAGGACAACCTGTCCGGCCAATTTTCGCCTGACCCCTACGTGAAGGAATTGGTTGCCCTGATGCAGCCGTCCGAACTGGGCGAGGAGAATCCGGAGATCATGCTGCTGGCATGTCGCTGCTTGGCTAATCTGATGGAGGCTCTACGTGGCTCGGTCGCCAGCGTCGTATACGGAGGCGCTGTGCCGATCCTATGTCAGAAGCTTCTCGACATTCAGTTCATCGATTTGGCAGAGCAGGCATTGAGTGTAAGTTGGCTGTTTTGATTTCTCCCCAATCGCAAGGTACTGAACCCACCAGACTCTGTCGAAAATATCGGTCGATTTCCCTGCCAGCATCGTCAGAGAAGGCGGTTTGACGGCTTGCTTGACATATCTTGATTTCTTCCCGACCAGCACGCAACGCACGGCCGTGACCACCGCCGCCAACTGCTGTCGCAATCTCCCGCATGATTCTTTCCCTGTCATTCGGGATGTCATGCCGACCCTTCTCAATGTCCTGTCCAGCAATGACCCCAAGGTTGTCGAGCAAGGCTGTCTGTGTGTCTCGCGGATCGTGGAGAGCTACAAGTATAAACCCGAGAAATTGGAGGAGCTTATCGAGCCTGCAATGCTGAGGGCAGTGCTCCGCCTCTTGTTGCCTGGAACAACAAATCTGATCGGGCCCAATGTCCACACTCAATTCCTCCGCGTCCTTGCGATAACGGCCAGGTCCAGTCCCCGCTTGTCCGCAGAGTTACTGAAAATGGACGTCGTCGATACCGTTTACCAGATCTTGACCGGCGTTTCTCCGCCAAGCGTGGAGAACTCGGCCGTCAAGATGGATAGTGTTCTGGTTATGCAGGCATTAATCCATCGTCCCAGGGAGCAGGTCTTCGAGACGCTCAATGTCATCTGCGAGCTTCTGCCTGGCGTGCCATCCCGTGAAGGCTCGCTAGAGGACGCAATGCCCGGATCCTATTTGGACAGTATCATGGCTCTCGGTCCGAAGTCTCCCAAGGCGTATGAGTCGGCTGAAAAGCGACGTTCTCTCTTGATGGAATGCAAGGCTGAGCTTAAGCGATTTGCCATGATTCTGCTGCCGACTCTGACGGACGCTTATTCGAGCACGGTCAATCTGGGCGTCCGGCAAAAAGTCCTTACTGCCCAGTTGAAATTGCTGCACAACCTGGATGCTTCCCTGACCGAGGATGCTTTGCGCTCCGTCCCGTACGCATCGTTCCTAGCAGCGATCTTATCGCAGAAAGACCACCCGACACTTGTGTCCTCAGCCCTGCGGTGTGCCGAGCTTTTGTACCAGCGTCTTGAGCATGTCTACCAACATCAATTCCATCGCGAAGGCGTCATCGCTGAAGTTTTGAAGCTGGCAGAGGGAACCCTTTCGAAGGAGAAGCAGCCCCGTGATTCGTTGGGCCCTTCGGACAGCTCCCAAGAAGCGAAGCCAGCTGCTGGTGGTGAAGGCGTTCCAAGCAGGGACGACAGCGCAGGCGACAATGATCCGGATCACTCTGAAGCTAATGACGATGATGACCCGGAAGATGATCTGGATGAGGAGAACGATGATGATATGTCGGGGTCGGAGAGCTGTTCCTCGTTCTCGAGCCAAAACCTCGTCATGCGGTTAGACACCGCCATGAATGATTCCGTCATCCGCAACGCTCGTGCATTCATCGAGGTATACGAGGCGAGCAAGGGCCGAAGCGTGCGCGACAAGGCCTCCGATATCTTGAATCAATTGCAGGACCTTGCTGCAGACATTGAGAATTGCTACCTCGGCGATGGACATGGCGGTGGGCTTACACTTTTCAAAAAGTTGGCCTTATACTTCGATGGCGATACTCAGGAAAGCATTACAAGCGCAGAGTTGCTCAATTCGGGCATTATCAAGGTCCTCTTGGATATGTTTGACGGTAGCCAAGCCGCGTCGATGCGAGATGCTCGTTCTGCTTTCCTCCAGGCGTTCATGGGATCAACAATCTCGGAACGAGCGCAAAGCCAGAGCACCGCCACTACCCCCTTCAGCGTGCTTGTTCATAAACTGCAGGACTTGCTTAGCCGGACTGAGCACTATGAGGTGACGACTGTTAGCAATAATTCGCTGGAGAACACGCGCAGCAACGCTGCGTACATGCTCGGGAAGCAGCTGAAACTAAAACTGGTCGCTGATGAAGATACTGAGGCCCCTCGCTCGTTGGAGAACATCATGGTCTCGATCCACGCCATCGCAACGTTCAAGTCGCTGGACGATTTCCTCCACCCCCGGCTCAGCCTTTCAGAACGGCCGAAAACTTCACGGAGCAGAGAGACGATCCTCTCCCAGATTGCTAATGCTGCAAGGCTGCGTGATCAACTCACTGGCAACGGTGATATGCCAAGCAGTACCCCGCCGCAGCGGCCTCCTGCGAGCACCTCCAGCCTGCCCAACCGCAGACATGGAACCAGCAACCGTGCTAAGGAGTCACCGGTCGAAGGTCGCCGATCCGCGCATCACAGGCGGTCGGACAGACGTCAGCCTATTCCGGAGGGCGACGATCATGGTGACGAACCACTGGAGTGTGCAGATGAAAGGCATGTAAGCGAGGATGACGATGTCGCGGACGATGATGGCGCGGAGGACGAAGAGCTCAATGCCATTGTCGACGACTTTGACGAAGACCTTTCCGATGAGAATCCCCATGATCCGACTGCTGTCAACATGGAGGTGGCTTCCACAGGCAAAGTGACGGCACGAAAGGAGGACGGGACCCGCGTGGCGACCCCATCTCATTCCACGCCAGTGTCCAAGTCGTCGTCGGCAGGCCAAAGCTCGACCGTGCGTCCAAGGGGTAGCGGCTCGATGGCGTCGCCTGGCCGTCCATTCCCCTCCTATGCCGCGGCGATGGCGTCCGGCTCTCAAGATTGGCATGTCGAGTTCAGCATTGATGGCAAACCCATCTCGAATGACATGACAATCTATCGTGCAGTGCATCAAAGCCTCGAAGGCGCGGGCTCGAATGCCAGGAATATCTGGGGATCAGTCCACGCGGTGAAATTCAGACGGGTCCCAGGACCGCCGCCTCCGGAGTCCTCGGCACTCGCCCGTAGTCAATCCGAGTTTGCCACGAAGGGCGATAGCCGCGAAATGCCACCGTCGCTGAGCAGAGATCACACAACCTCGTCGATTCTTCAGCTGCTCCGTGTTTTGCACGAGATGAATTCAACGCTGGACGATATACTGGCGGAGAACAAGGAGCTGATGGCGTTCACTCCAGAACCGCTGGCGAAGTTCATAAACACGAAGCTCACTGCTAAACTTAACCGACAGCTGGAGGAGCCGCTGATCGTCGCGAGCAGCTGCCTCCCGAGCTGGAGCGAAGATCTCGCGCGACTGTTCCCCTTCTTGTTCCCGTTTGAGACACGCCATCTTTTCCTGCAGTCAACCGCTTTCGGCTATTCACGAGCGATGACAAGGTGGCAGAACTCGCAGAATGGAGACGACCATCGGCCAGATTACCTTCGCGATGACCGACCGTTCCTTGGACGGCTTCAGCGGCAAAAGGTGCGCATTTCAAGAACCCGCTTCTTGGATTCTGCAGTGAAGGTGATGGAGCTCTACGGGTCGTCGCCCAGTGTGCTTGAGGTCGAGTACTTCGAAGAGGTTGGCACAGGGTTAGGACCCACGCTTGAGTTCTACTCCACCGCCTCGAAGGAGTTCTCGAAGAAGAAACTCAAGATGTGGAGGGAAAGTGACTCCAGACAGAAGAGCGAATACTCTTTTGGCAAGCGGGGGCTCTTCCCGGCGCCTATGAGCGAAAAGCAGGCTGGCCAAGAGTCCGGGAGGAAGCAGCTTCACCTGTTCAAGGTCCTGGGCAAATTCGTGGCTCGCTCCATGCTCGATTCCCGGATCATCGACATCTCCTTCAACCCGGCCTTCTTCAGGATCGCCGACAGCTCGTCATCGGTGGCGCCATCGCTCGGCACGGTTCGGGCGGTTGATCAAGACCTAGCCAATTCTCTCCGCCTGTTGAAGCGCTTCGCAAACGCAAAGAATGCCATCGAGGGAGACAAGGCGCTCTCGTCGTCTCAGAAGTCGGGGGCCCTGCAAGATGTCGAGGTTGATGGAGTGCGAGTGGAGGACCTGAGTCTGGACTTCACCCTACCGGGCTATCCGTCGATCGAACTGACGAAGGACGGTTCCAATACGCCAGTGACGATCGAAAATGTTGGTCTCTATGTTGACCGGGTTATCGATATGACGCTGGGCAGCGGGGTTCGACGGCAAGTGGAAGCCTTCCGGGCGGGATTCTCACAGGTGTTCCCGTTCTCGGCGCTTCGAACGTTCACTCCGAATGAGCTTGTTATGCTCCTTGGTCAGGCAGAAGAGGATTGGTCTATCGAAAGTAAGTGTCAAAAGTATGGTATACAGAACATGTGGCTGACGTCTGCTTAGCTCTGATGGATTCGACCAAGGCGGACCACGGCTTCAACATGGACAGCAGGAGCGTGCGGAACCTGCTCCAGACGATGAGCGAGCTGAGCACGCAGCAACGGCGGGACTTCTTGCAGTTTGTCACGGGCAGCCCGAAGCTTCCGATTGGAGGTAAGATCGTTGGTCTTCTTGTTGGCAATCAGCTAACTTTGTCTCTAGGCTTCAAGAATCTAACGCCAATTTTCACGGTTGTCTGTCGTCCCAGCGAGCCGCCGTACACGCCTGATGATTACCTCCCGAGCGTGATGACGTGCGTGAATTACCTCAAACTGCCAGACTACAGCAGCGTGGACGTGCTCCGAGATCGATTATACGTTGCAATCAAGGAAGGCCAGGGGGCGTTCCATCTGTCGTAGTTGGTGACAATAGGTTTTCGGGCCATGGATCGAGGACACATCCATATCGCATGCATGCTTGACGTTCTACTAGTATGGAAACACGCTGGGCGGGGCCTAGAAAATACGTACTTATGGCCGGTGGGATATATTAATGCGTGTCGGTAATTCCGTCGGCCGCTGGTTTTGTTAGTATCTCGGTTGGAGTCAGGGTATTAGATAGGAATATATCTGCATACTTGATTTCTTGTAGTATCCCGTTACTTACAGGATACTTAGCCGTAATCGAGGCAAGACATCGGGATGCCGAAAGACTCGGGATGGAGCCGACCCCGCGCTAGCGTTCCATTGTTCTGGATCTGTAGATATCAAACAGGACTCTGCAGAGATGGAAGGCTGTTACAATGGGAGGGGTGTATTGCTAATCCATCGATTTGTGCAATATTCAGACCAGATAGTAACTATCCCGACTGCCAGATGCCTCTGCGCAGAACCAGCAAATTCCCCCGTAGGGCTAGCCGTCTGGCTGCGGAGGATAGTGAATGCTATGGAAGTCATCACTTGTCTTTCCAGCCCTGTCTTCCATGCTTCTCTGTCATCTATCTATCCTGCCCGGCTTCCTACTCATACACACTACCCTCGCTGTCCTTCATCCACCCATCCTCTTAATCTACACCAGCCGACAGCCAGAATGAGCGACTACATCCAGGACATGTCCAACATGGCTCCAGTCGTGACAGATGACCCAACCGCTGGCCAAAGCGATGACGACCAGCTCCCCAGCACAGCCAAGGAGATGCTGGATCTCCTCGAAGCGGACGGAGAGTGCGATGCTAGCAATGAGCATGTCGAAGAGCAATATCTATCCGCATGGGAAACTGAGATCTTGACTGCACTGAGACGGTATCACTGCTTCCTTACCGAGCGAGCAAGACAGACAGGAACTAATTAAGTATTCTCGATAGTAACACCGCGAACATGATCCCCCCAGACCTCCCTCCTCCGAGCCCGGAGATCAATTATGCAAAGGGTTAGTAGTGTTCCTATACATTTCCTACCTTCTCACCTCACTCCCATATATGTTATAGTACCAATGATATTAACAACAGCAAAAACCAGCATTAACCCATTTCGGGCGTACAAACCACCGCAAACTCGGCCTCGATGAACCACCCACCGTCGAATGCCCGAAGTCTCCTGCTGTAGAGGGCCCCAAACCCGTCGCTTTATCGAGCCTCCAGGCTAGCAGTCCGAGCGAGAAAAACGATCTTGCATTGCTGGCGAAACGAAAACAGAACTGGCCGTGGACGGTGTTTCCGGTGCCTGTGAGGCCTAGGGGTGAGTCAATCGTTTCCTTCTCTCCCAGTGTCTATTACTAGCTGGCTACTGAACTGTGATGGGCTGGTATACATGCTGACTGTCAGGTGTTAGATATTCTTGCATATGCCTGGTCCGGCGGTGTCGGGGAGTTAGAGGGTTTAGGGCATGCTCAGACGACGGCGGTGGATGCGAGGGCCAAGTCGAATCCTGGGGGATATTATCCCAGCAACCCTCGTGGAAATGCCCGTCCACATACATATCCCGCTGGACAGTATCATACAGGTACAGACAACGGGCACATCGTCCAGCCGGATGGTTCTACGGGCTCCCACAACCACAACTACGGCCACGGGCCTGGGCCTGACAATGATGGATATGGATACGGCCAGCCATCAAATGGACCTGGACATCCCCCCCGCAACGAAACCGGCGTTCACTACCTCCCCCCCAGGAGCCTCGGGGGTGGTGGTAAACCTCCTCCCAACCAGCTGGGTGGTTTGGGAGGACGCCAGGATAAAGGCTACTACTATTATGGGAATGCGCCCGATGTTTCTCAGCATAGTGGTGGTGCTTACTACTGTGGCAACGGGCGTGCGAATGGCACTGGGAATGCTGCGAATGGCGGTCCGGTCTATGGGCATGCGACACAACCCGAGGTACCGAACATGACGGCTGGGAATTTGCACGGGAATGGGTATTCCTATCCTGCTGGGCGTTCCTTCAGCCAGTCTGCGCCTGGACATTCCTATGGTAATGGAGGAGGACCATATCCAGGCGAGCATGGCATGGGATCTGCTGCTCCCGGTCAGGCGGACGGGTTTGAGAGATTCCATAACTATTTACTGGACATGTGGTCTAAGCAGCCGGGGACGGAGGCGGCGGTGTTGAAGAACTGAGCTGGTTATTTTCGATTGCTGGTTACCGGATTTTGTTATTATGATGGGAAAATTAGGGCACAGTATGTACATTAGAAATCCAACGGGTCGACCTGTCCCAAGAAAGCATTGTTGCCCTCTCCGCGCAGTAATGCTTCAATGTCCACCCGGCCCGAAGTAATGTACCGTTCGCTCACGCCAACGTTCACGCGCTGCGAGAGCAGACCCTTCAGCTCCGCTCGCATCCTGCCAAGTTCGGCCTTGCTGACGTTCCCGTCCTGCTTCTCGCGTTGCTGGCGGCCGCGACCGCGCACCCGGCCGCGGCTCAGCGTGTCGTTGAATTCGTCGCTGTCGTAGTCCACGCCTAGGTCGTCGGCGGCGGAGCGGAGCCAGCTGTCCTCCGCGGAGACCTTCTCTTTTGCGATGTTGGAATCGGTGATGCTCGCCGCCAGCGTTACGCGCGGCTTGACACGGCCGACGATTCGGCGGTCCAGCTCGATCGATTCAAGGGGGATCCGCTTGCCTTGGCTGCCTGACTTGGTTACGTGGACCTTGGCTGCCAGACGGGCGACGCCGACTACTTCCTCAGGGGCGCATATGATGACGCTCTTTCCGGATGCTCCGGCGCGTGCTGTGCGGCCGGATCGGTGCACGTATGCGTCTGCGGCGCGAGGAGAGTGATAGTGAATGACAAAGTCGATGCCCTTGATATCGAGACCTCGGGAGGCGACGTCGGTTGCCACTAGAATGGAGCTGGGATCAGACGAAGGAGAAGAAAAGCGCTCGACGGAGCGAAGTCGGGCTTTCTGCTCCATGTTCGAATGGAGGGCAAGCGTCGGGAGCTGCAGGGTCTGCAGGAGCTGAGTAAGTCGGCGGACGGCTGTGATGGAGTTGGTGAACACCAGAGTTCGGTGTTTCGTATGGTAGAGGAGGAGCGTGTAGAGGTAGAGATCCTGCCGGCATTAGCTTGATATCCTCTCTCTCCTGATCATAACTCACCTTTTCCATAGCGCCGCACTCGACGATCCCTTCCTTGAGGCCTTCAGCCATCTGAGAAACCGGGTTCACGTCAATGAACTTCGGCTTCTCCTCCCTGAAGTTGAGCTTCTGAAGGAGGTACTCCATAGATTCCTTGGTATCCATCAAATCACTCCCCGTCCACTGTCCTTTACCTGCCAGCTTTTGCTGCAGATCGCGGTGAAACGTAGCCGAAAAGACGAGGGTTTGTCTTTGAGGCTGGGGCTCTGACTCGGGCGTATCGTTTTCGACTTCTGGGTCTTTTTTGTCTTCTGGGTCTCCGTCCTCGACGCGATCCAGAGCTGCCAATATCTCTTCCACTTCTTTGAAGTGGCCTTGGCTGAGAAGCCGATCAGCCTCGTCGACGACGAGGAACTGGATCTTCTGCATCTTCCGAATCAGGCCGTGACCTGTGCTGAGAATCTCCCACACTCGACCAGGAGTGCCGATAACAATGTCGGCGTCGGCCAGTAATCTTTGCTGTTTTTGGACAGAAAGTCCACCTGTCAAAAGCGCTATCCGTGTGTCGGTATCCGGAGCGTGCATAGTCAATTCACCGATATGCTTTGCCAGCTGATGCGCCAGCTCTCTGGTCGGAGATAATATCAGGGCGGCTGGGAAGGACCCTTTCTTGTCCGCATCATCTCGATTTCTTCTCCTTCGCTGTAAGTAGTGCTCGAGAATCGGGATGCCAAATGCCAGAGTTTTCCCGGAGCCTGTAGACGCTTTCCCGATAACATCATGGCCTTTCAGAATCGCAGGAACGCACGACGTCTGAACCGGTGTAGGAATAGCAAATTTCAACTTCGATATACTGGTCAGAATCTCCGACGAGAGACCAAGCGAATTCCAAGCAGATACGTCCACACCGTCGTCTTCCTCGTCCTGGAGAGCTGTAAACGAGAGCCCGGACTTGATGTTGCGGTCCTTTTGATTTTTGGAATCATTGTCCTTTCGATCTTTCTTCGCATTTTTGGTCTCCTGCTTAGTCTCCTTGGGCTTTTTCGATTCCGCTTTCTTGTCCGCTTTCTGCTTCTCATTCACCGGGCGCGCTTCTTTCGCTGGCTCGTCGTCGCTGAACCCGGACCACTCGTCATCAAACGTCTTTTCAGGCGGTTTTGTCTTCACGACCGAGCTCTTCGGCTTCCTACCAGCCACCTGATCTTGTCAGCGTATCCAATTAACCAGCTCCTTCACCCTGACCTACCTTAAACTGGACCTCCCCACCACCTTCCGGTCGCACGATGTCAACATCGTCAATCTCCTCCAGCGCGTAGCCTCCTTCGACATTTTCAACTCGATCGGGGAGAGCAACTTCCTTCCAGTTGAGGTCGTTAATCCCGACGATGCCATCCCAGGAGCTTTCCTCGTTGCGGACATTCCCGGTTCCTTTTCTCTTCTTAAACTGGGCACCGGAGCCCTTGTGATCACGACGTCGCTTTTCGCCCATGATTGCAGACAGCGGCAGTCTTTCGAGCGTTTCGCGAGTTGGACGACGATGGACTGTTTCTCAAAAGAGAAAAAATGCGGCAGAAAAAATGCCGACCGCCTTCACGCGATCTTATCGCCTTTTCCCCACGCTGAAAATCCCACAGTTTCCGGACTACGTACGAAAAGAGGCCAGGATTTGGATGTCGACATGGGCAAGTCCTCGAAAGACAAGCGCGATGCCTACTACCGCCTGGCGAAGGAGCAGAACTGGCGCGCCCGCTCCGCGTTCAAGCTGATCCAGGTCGACGAGCAGTTCGATCTCTTCGACCACGAGAACCCGGAGAACGTGACGAGAGTGGTGGATCTGTGCGCCGCGCCCGGGAGCTGGAGCCAGGTGCTGAGCCGCATTCTGATCAAGGGAGAGAGTTTTGGTCGCCGGGCTTGGGCGGACAAGAAGCGCAGGGAGAGAGAGGCGCTGGAGAGGGTAGAGAGCGGCGAGCCCGATGGGATAGACACGGGCGACAATGCCAGAAATGCGGGATTGAAGCCCCGGAAGAATGTCAAGATCGTTTCGATTGACCTCCAGCCCATGGCGCCGCTGGAGGGCATCACTACCCTCAAAGCGGATATCACGCATCCCTCTACAATACCTCTTCTCCTTCGTGCCCTCGATCCTGACGCCTACACCTCCGAGACCTCTACTACGAACCAACCGCATCCCGTTGACCTGGTTATTTCCGACGGTGCTCCCGATGTGACTGGTCTTCATGACTTGGATATCTACATTCAGTCGCAGCTCCTCTACTCGGCGCTGAATTTAACCCTGGGCGTCCTTCGACCGGGAGGGAAGTTCGTCGCGAAGATCTTCCGCGGCCGCGACGTCGACCTTATTTATGCGCAGTTCCGCACGGTGTTTGAAAAAGTAAGCGTTGCGAAACCCCGAAGCAGTCGTGCAAGTAGCCTGGAAGCCTTCCTTGTCTGCGAAGGGTTTATTCCCCCGGTGAGCCACGATGGGTTGAGGGGGGTTGAAGCGCTTAAGAACCCTGTCTTTGGCGGTGCGGCTACGCCGCATACAGTATCTGCGGATGGGAATGTGGGCATTGAGGTCTCGGAAGAAGCGAAGGAGCCCGCGACAGACTATCTAAAGGGCACCGGCGCTGTCAGTAACAAAGACACCAACCACACCGCTCAAGTCCGGTTACTCCACCCAACTCAGGAGCCAGTTCCAGATCAAAACTTCCCCTCGAAGCGATTCGACTTCGAGACCCGCTGGATCCCGCCGTTCATTGCATGTGGTGACCTTTCTGCGTGGGACTCCGATGCCTCATACGCCCTTCCCCCGGACCATGTCAGTCTGGACCCGGTACAACCACCGACAGCGCCGCCGTACCGACGTGCCCTGGAGATGAGGAAGGAGAAGGGCGGGGCGTATGGGAGAACGAAATTGGGCGCGATCGGGAGAGCGTGAGTGCTGGCTGCCAGTAGAGACGGTGGCTCATGCGGGAGCTCTGTTTCGTGATATGACTGGTGGAAAGTGACACTGAATAATAAATAGATCATAAGTAGATACCCATAGAATTGACTGATGCACTCCATGGTTGTTGTTGTTTTGCTGGCGTTACTTTGGAGTAGGGCAGCGAGCCCACGTGATATGCCTCCTTTAAGTGCTGCAACAACAACAACTCCTTTTCCTCTTCTCTTCTCTCACTCTGCCAGCTTCCATCGCAGAAGCATGCCGTCTAAATCACGATGCTTTCTCTCGACCAATCCGCACCCTTGACGTTCGCCGTGGATTGTCTCCATTCTCTCACACAATCAGCCAATCCAAAATTATCCCGCAGGCTAAGCGGCAGTGACAGAAGGCAATATGGCAGCGGAACGCGAAAGGATTCCGAGGTCCTATTGTCCTCGGTGGAGA
Organism: Aspergillus sp. HF37; assembly: GCA_003698115.1. Classification (NCBI taxonomy): domain Eukaryota; kingdom Fungi; phylum Ascomycota; class Eurotiomycetes; order Eurotiales; family Aspergillaceae; genus Aspergillus; species Aspergillus sp. HF37. The sequence goes on from RAQS01000052.1 coordinate 64,319, forward strand.
TGGATCCGCCAGGGCCCATGTGAAATACGTATACGGACCGCTGCCAGCCGGGAAGAGAAGCGGAGGCAGCAATTTGCCCATTCAGCTACTGGCTACCTGGCAAACGACAGACGGGTTAGTCCACTCGAGTCTCTATGGAGTACCGAGCAAACCGTTTGCGTTTGCGGCTTCTACTCCAGACTCCGGAGAGTTGTCGACGATCCTCATCTCGACAGGAACACAGGGCCTGGCTCTGTGCTGACCCTGCCGATCCGACATTCTTCGCGGGGTTGACTGGGGCGTTCGCTAGCACGGCGCTAAAGGCCAACCCCCTTGCAACTTCCCCATCCATTTGACTGTCCCTCCACATCTGGCTGTTCGTGCTAGTCGCTGTATGCGCCAATGGGAAATTCGCGGCGCTCTCAAACATGGGGAACTTGCAGAATCAGCAGTCGATGCCTATATTATCACTGCCGGACTATTGATCAGCTCCATTGCCTCGGCATCATGCACTGTTCACATTCTCCCACAGTAGCTAATATTATTTATGCCGCCTCCATCGATATGGGATTCTTTCCAACCGCCCATCTCTGTGTGCAAGCTGGGCAGACTTCATCCTTGACTCGTGCGGTATCTGGTCTCGTGACTCCCCAAGCACACGCCCACAATGGTATTCCGTCCATCAATGCGCCTTGCATTCATGGCCTTTACGGCCTTGATGCTTGCGATCGCGTGGGCTCATCCAACATCGAAGTCTATGGAGCGCGGCTTTCCAGAAAAGCCGAGCGAGGATCCATTCTACCAGCCTCCTGAAGGCTTTGAAAACGATCCGCCGGGGACAATCTTGCGCACTCGCGGCGTCACGACCGCATTCTTGGGCCTCATTCCCAACCCCGTCGAGGCCAACCAGATATTATACCGCACAACGGCAGTCAATGGCTCGGCCATCGCCACGGTGACCACGGTTTTCAAGCCCTGGTTCCCGAAAGAGGACCGCTTTGTCTCGTTCCACACAGCCTACGACAGCTCCGCGACGAAATGCAACCCCAGCTTCACCTACCAATGGGGCGCCCCGCCGAACGACCTGATCACATCGGCCGAAATGCTGATCCTTCAGGTCTACCTGACGCTGGGCTACGTGGTCGCGTCGCCGGACTACGAGGGGCCCGACGCCGCGTTCTCCCCGGGCTATATCGAGGGCATGAACGTGCTGGATAACATGCGCGCCGTGTCCAGCTTCGAAGACTCGGGCCTCACCACAGACAACCCGATGATCGTCGGCGTCGGCTACTCCGGCGGCGCTATCGGGACCGGATGGGCCGCTGCCTTGCAGCCGAGCTACGCCCCGGAGCTGAACATCAAGGGCTGGGTGGCGGGCGGCACCCCGGCGAACCTCAAGGGCACCCTGCTCACCATCAACAACTCCCTCTTCAGCGGCTTCATCCCCCCCGCCGTGGCCGGGCTGCTCAAGCCCAGCGCCTACGCCGAGGAGCTGGCGCCTCTCATGAACCGCGTCTTGACGGATAAGGGCCGGGACATGCTCGAGTTCGCCAACTCGCACTGCGCCGTCGCCGACCTGCTGCAGTTCCCGTACATGTCCCTGTTCGACACCGACGTCCAGACCATGGGCGGCGATCTGCTGAGCGACCCGACGATTGCGGCCATCATGCGCGAAAACATCCTCGGCGCCAAACAGGAGCAGACGCCCACCGCCCCCGTCTTCGTCTACCACGCCACCGCCGACGAGATCATCCCGTACTCCAACGCCTCGGCAATGGTCGACTCCTGGTGCGGCAACGGTGCCGACGTCAAGTTCACGACTTTCGCGGCGGGCGGCCACGCCACCACCGAGGTTATTGCTGTTCCGGACGCAATCAATTTCGTTGAGGCCGCCTTCGCTGGCGACACGGGGTCTGGCTGCTCGAGCAACACGGAGCTCAAGAGTGACCTCAACCCCATCGCGCTGGGCGTGCAGCTCGAGCCTATTCTCGTTAAGCTTGTGGATGCCCTGGTCGAAATGGGCGATGGGGACGGGAATATCTTGGAGGATTTGGCGACGCTCAAGAAGACGGTCGGTTGGGATATTTGGTAGCATGGTAGCCAACTGCCTCGGGATGTCACTCTTTAACGAGTCACCGTATATACGAGATAATTATTTCCCCGAAGGACTATTTAACATGGTCATTAATTGCACAAAACATCGAAAAATACGAGTAGATGCAATTCCAAGCATAAGTCGTAACTCTAGAAATCATCGCGATCTATGCTAATTACGCTAACCCGATCAGGAAAGCAGTCAGCTGATCTCCCATGCTAGTCAACTAATAAACCTCAAGCACATATCGCTCGTCATCCTTCAACTTCTCGATCTCCTTGCGCGTCTCCACCTTCTTGCCCACGCTCTTAGCCTGCGCGGCAATGGCCTCCTCCAACACGGCCGTGACATCGGGAACCGGCCAGGTGGGCCCGCAGAGGTAGAAGCCTCCTTCTTCGTGGATATACGCCTGCCTGATCTCCGGCAGAGTCTGGCGCATGCGGTCCTGGATGTAGACTTTCTGGGGCTGGTCGCGCGAGAAGGCGCGGCCCAGGAGGGTGATGACGCCGGCGTCCTGGTACGCCTCCCACTCCTCGCCGTAGCAGTACTCCTCGCGCTGGTGGCGGGAGCCCATGTACAGCAGGACGGAGCCGATTTCCTTGCCCTGGGCCTTTTCGAGCGCGCGGTGCTGCACGAACGCGCGGAAGGGCGCCAGGCCCGTGCCCAGGCCGGCCATGATCAGCGGCTGCGTCGATTTCGGGGGCAGTTTCATCACGCTCGGCTTCACGCTGACCGTGACCGGATCTCCCGGCTGGAGTCGGTTCAGGTACCGCGTGGCCAGGCCGAACCGGTCGCGGCCGCGCGGGTCGACCCAATTGACAACCACGATCATCAGAGCGACCGAGGTCGGAGTGACCTTCTGGCACGACGCGATGGAATACTCGCGGCGCTTCAATGGGCTGACGATCTTGATGAAGTCGTGGAAGTCGGGGTGTGCGGAGGGATATTCGAGGAGGATGTCGGCATAGGTTACGGTGTCGACCTCGCTGCGACGCTTGAATTCCACGGTGCCTTCGGGGCCGCCCAAAGCGCGCAGCTCGTTCTTCTCCTTCTCGTCGGTCGCATACTCAGAAAGCGCCTCGTAGAAGCGCTTGGGCGGCCGGCCGAAAAGATCGACGTTTTGAACCAACGCTTGATACACGGTTCGGTTCTCCAGGACATCCGCGTCATCGCGGCTGGGCACTTCAACGACTTCGTCTGGGTCCAACCCGTAGAAGTCGATGAATTCGGACACTTCTTTCGGGTCGTTCTCCGCGTGGATGCCCAGGGCTTCACCGATGTCGTATTTCAATCCGGAGTTGCCGAGGTCGAATTCAATGTGGAAAATGTTTCGATCATAGGTGATCGGGGTGAGCCGCCTATTTTCCTTGACATTGACAGCGTAGGTCTTGGCCGCAGTGTCCGGTCGAAGGGCAGCCTTGGTGCCGAAGGCCTCCTTGAAGGCGAGGCCCTTCGCCGCGGTCTGCCAGTCTTTGAGAAGGGAAGGCGGCTCGACATCATTCTTATCGAAAGGAACGAAGCTATTCGTCGAGATGTCTTTGGGCAGCTGGGGAATTTCGGGCTCTTCTGGCGTCTTCCATGTCTCAGGAATCTCGATTTGGCGGAGGACCTTGTCGAGGTCTTTGGTGACATTCTCCAAAGCCCCAGGGTTGCTGACAATCGATGACAGCTTCTTTGACGCCAGTTCGTTCTGCGGCAGAGCAACACGCACGAAGGCGGCCTGCATGGCCGCGGAGTCCGAAGACGTTTCATCTGTGGCCGATGGGTCGACAAGGAAGACAGAGATATCCCGCTGGGCAACAGACTGTCTGAAGCAGACGGGCAGTTTCTTCTCCAGTTCATCGTCCTTGACTCCTGGCGCATTGACAACGACTTTGCCATTGCTCTTGACAGAAGCGGGAATATCAATATCGCCAAGGAGCTTGATGTCTCCAACATAAGCAGTATCTGCAGCCGTCACTGCATACGGAGCGTCCAGAGTCTTCGGGCTCTTGCGAATGTCGACGCGGACTGTTCCACCTTGCACAATATTATCGAGCGTTTTGTTGGTAGTGACATTGCTAGCCGAGTCAGCTGCGAGAGCTTGACCAATGGTAGCGGCTGTTTCGCTGCAGGCAGAGTTGTCGACATCCCAGAATGTGTATTCTTGCACGATAGTCGGATCAAGAAGCTGCAGCGGCATTGGCTCGGCGTTCGCGTTGCTGGACTGCTGGTGAAGGACAGGCTTGTCGAAAACAAGCTGGAATGCAGCCGCTGTATTCACCAGATCCCAAGTCTGTGAGCGGGGATACTTGATGTCGATACAGGACGGAGTGTGTTCACGGCCGCTGGCGAAAGTCAACGCGGCAAAAACATCTTCGTAAAGCGACGACCGAATTCCTGGCTCCTGCACAGCCTGCTGGTTGGCAACCTGGCCGAGCACACCCACCGTCCTCGTCGACTGGGGGAGCACGCGCAGGAACTCTTCTTCGACAAACGGGCGATAGACACGGACGTTGACGACGCCAACGCGGATGCCGGATTTGGCCAGCGCATCCGCGACCTGGGCAGTGAGAGATGCCTCGACGGTTCCAAAAGCAACTAGAACAGAAGTCGGCTCCGCATGGCCATGGTACTCGAAGAGGCCGTAATCAGTACCGAGTTCACCATTCAAGGATTGCAGGATCTCCATCGTCTTGCCCTCAGCGTCGAGATGGCGGTTGCGGGCATCCTCCAACGTCTTGCGGACGGTGCCAAAGGCGTGCGAGAGGCCGCTCTTGTCCAAAACATCAATCACCCTGGTGTTCTCCCGTCCGACGCGTACTCCGTCGTATATGTGGACGGACGGCAGCACCGACGACAAAAGCGTTGTGAACAGGGCCATATGCTGGGCCTCGTGGACGGAGGCGCTGGAGACCAAGCCAAACCCGAGGTCTTCGGCAAGAGACAGTGCAGTGGCATAGTCTGACACCAGACCGTCGTCTCCGGAATAGTCAACGGCGGCGACATGCGCGGCGACAGGGCTGGCCACGGAATAGAGCAGGGACAGCTGCTCGAGGGCTGCTCGCATGTACGGCAGGGTGGCGGACGAGGCAACAATGCCCTGCGGAACATGGCGCTTCTTCAGGTCGAAGTCCTGGGAGAAAAGATAGCCCAGGGCAATATTTCCGGCGCCCTGGCGTGTCTCCATTGAGTTGACGGCGGGGGATTCGCCATGGGCATTCGACGCCCGGCTGGACGCCCATTGCCTGAGCGCAGCATCCAGATCGAACGACTCGGGAGAGTAGGCGAAGATCTTGTCACTCAGAACATAGGCAACCTGCTGGACCAAGGACTGGGCAGTCACGTAGGTAGGGCCAGACAAAGCCGACAGGTCTGGAGTAGAGCCCATTCTCGCGATTCCTGTCCAGACTGGATGACCGCCGATATCAGAGAATGACAGGACGAACGGAGAGAATAGAAGCAGAGGAAAGAGGAGAGAGCGGGAGAAAAGGACTGCATATCGCCGCAACTGTATAGAATTGGTCCTGCCCAAAGCGGCTAGCGCGAATCACGCAATTCACGATTGCATCAAAGGCGGTGGCAGGCGGCAGAATAAAAATTAGTCTTGAATTAGTCATCCCACGTGGCGTCTTTCAGCACAGCCTCGGTCGGGCGGAATAACCCAGATCCCGATCCGGGGGCTGACAACGTCCCAATAGGGTTAGCGTCCTGGTGATGGCGTCATCAGCTTGGCTCTCTCATCCCTGCAGTTCTACAGACAACTTTACTCTGTATACTCTCGATATACACCTGAACTCGAATACAATACGCAGCATGGCTGGAGTCGCATTGATCGGCGCCACCGGCATGGTGGTAAGTACCCGCCGTCTTTCCGACATAATATCAACTCACACCAGTCAGGGCACCCACATCCTCAACGCCCTGCTCGCAAACCCGTCCGTCGCGAGAATAGACACAATATCGCGCCGCACGCCGCCCGCCGCGGCCGCCGCCCCGCAGGCCAAGCTGACCACCTTCCTCTCGGACGACACGTCCCGCTGGACCGAGCAGCTGAGCAGCCTAACGCCGACTCCGTCGATCTTCATCTCGTCGTTCGCAACAACCCGCGGCGCGGCCGGTGGGTTCGACAACCAGTACAAACTCGAGCATGGGCTGAACGTGGAGATGGCGCGGGCGGCGCGCGACGCGGGGACGAAGGTGTACGTGCTGATCTCGTCGACGGGGGCGAACCCGGCGTCGGGAATCGCGTATTCGCGCATGAAGGGCGAAATCGAGGAGGATGTCAAGGCGCTGGGCTTTGAGAGGACGGTTATTCTCCGGCCCGGCCTGATCGCGGGCGTCCGTGAGGAAAGTCGGCCCATGGAGGCGGCGGCGAGGTACATGGCGGGCTTTGCGGGGAAGTTGCATGCGGGCTTGAAGGATGGGTGGGCGCAGGATGCGGAGGTTATTGGGAGGGCGGCGGTTAATGCGGGGGTTAGGGCGCTCGAGGGGAATGTGCCGCAGGGGAGTGAAGGGGTTTGGGTGTTGTACGGAAATGAGATTTTGCAGGTTGGGAAGTAGAATGGTTGGCTCGTGTATAGCCTCAATTTCATTGTAAAGGTATGCTTTATAAACACACAAACACAATTTTGTCCAAGTCCACGTCCCAGTCCAATCAATCATCCAATCACCGCTTCGACACCGACCCCGACCCCGTCCCCGTCTTATCCTCATTCACGACCCCATGCTTCCTCGTCCGCCCCCTCGAGCTCGGCCCAGACTTGTCCGCATTGCGATCCGCCCCTCCCTCCTTGGGATCGCGCGCGCGAGCGATCTCCTGGTTCGCCCCGCTCACATTCAGCGGGTTGGCATGCTTCCCCTCGAGCTTGGACTCCGCCTCGGACGCGGCGAACTCGCTCTCGGGCGTCGTCTTACTCGGGTCGTACGCGGACGCGTGCTCGGCTACTTCACTGTCCGTGCCGGAGAGCGTGCCCTCGGTCCGCTCGGGGTGGAGCGAGGTTCGGTCGTCCGGTTTGCGGTCGTCCGATTTGCTGTTGTTGCTGTTGTCGATTGAGTAGACGGGGCGGGTTGTGTGGAGGAGGCGATGGCTTGCAGTAGTCGGGGGCTGGAGTTGGAGGAGGGATCGTCTGGTTGCGGTCGACGTGAGGGTTTTCAGCATTGTAGGCGGCATTTTGGTAGCAAGTTGATGGTAAAAATGTGGTGGCGGTTTCTGGTAGTATAGATCGGGAAATACGCCCTTGTGCCCCCTTGTGCGGTCGACGAGGTGCGAAGGTGGCAATGTTTGTGCGCAATGATGTAGAATCAGCGAATTCCCTGTTTCTGGCCTTATATCCCCGTATCTCGTAGTCGACGGGGCGATGGTGCAGAATTGGTAGAACGAAGGAGGAGAGAGAGTCGCGGTATATGTCGTCCCGGATCATGTTGACGTCACAGCCCTAACCGCATCAACTCCGCTCGATAGAAAGCAGGATAAAGACACTGCTGGGTTCGGGCACACGGATCAGTTAGCTGCTGTCTTAATCTAAAGAAGGTGGTCTTCGCCCGCTCCCAGCTAAGCCTCGATTGGTATTTCTGGCTGCGCGTCCTAAGCTCGTTCAGAAGCCCATTCAGTTCTTGAGCACATAGCTCTACCGGCGCTGGTGTATCAGTTGGCGACTGGCTATATGCGACAGCAACGCCGAGCGCTGGTTACGAAAGGCGTCTGCAAATTCGGGGCTGACGATAAGGTTCGTATTGGTTTCGGACAAGACGGTCTTCAGCGCTTGCAGCTCGGTAATGAACGACTTGACGTTGTCTGGCGCTTTTTGCCAGTCGAGTCCGACGTGGACAACTGTCTGAGGGGGAGGCTATATGATGGGCTATTTATCCTCGCCTACCTAAATACACGGCCTAAAGTTATCCGATAATAATACTTTCCCTCCTCTCGGAAGGCTATCGTTAAGTGGATATAAAATCTAGTCGGAAGAGCAAGTCTAGAGAGATAAGTTCTCCTAGTATGAGCTAAGATCTCATAGCTTAGGAGTTTAGGATAACCTAGGATTTCTAGAGCTAGTGACCGGTAGTATGCAGAGCTTAAGAGAGTTTAAAATTACGACCTATAGTTACCTTAAAACTATAGAGGTTGTAGAGCTTAATAGCTTTATATCTTCTACACTTTAGAAAGCCTTATTACTAAGGGCACCGTGCCTTTATTAGAGGTAGTGGCTCATCATCCTAACCTGCGATATCTCTGTTTACATGCAATCGAAAGCCCTAAAGAGAAAAGAAAGACCCTAGATGCCGGATAGATAGGTGAACTAAACCGATATTATCCGAATCTCACAAACTTATAGATCGATCTGGACCCCGACGGAACATAGGTAGGCCCTGAAAGACACAATATCTCTCGCTAGGACTGATCCGTTCATTCTTTTCCCAGCCTTATGACTCCATAGATTCCATAGCTACGGGCTTCAGCAACCTCTGCCGGCTGTCTATCCATGTTGGACTAGGAATTGCACGCCTGAAGGATGAGTCAGATATAGACGATATATTTGCATTAGTGTTGACAGAAACAACGGCAAAAGACTTTGCAAAGCGCTTCTTCGAATATAGAATCTCATCGGTTCTAGAAGTGATAACTCTAAAGACGAGTGAGCCTCTGCGCTAGTTCCGGCAGTGGCATCCGAAATACGCTAAAGAAGAAAACAGCGCTAGGACTATCGTGATCTATCCTCCTCTAAGAAGCGGCGGTGATCCGCAAGTCAACGAAAAAGAAAGCAACTACGTACAGATCGCACGAGATATTAACGCGCGTCTTGGTTGTCAATACAGCGACTCAAAACCGCCACGCCTGAGCAAGGCTCCCCCGTATAATTTAGGCGCTGTTTCCGCCCACTTTCCAAGACTTGCTTTTGGGTTGTGCATCTATCTATGGGACTTTTTTTTTTTTAAATCTTTTTTCCCTTATTTACAGCTTCTACTATTTGTTCTAAATAGTCAGCGAGGACATTCACTGCGAGGATGCTAGTCGCTATAAGCCAGTGTGAAGGGATGGAATGCTGGGTCATTCTCGAGCTCTGACCGTGGCCGATGTACCCCCGGACCGGACGAGCCTGATTACCCCGGATTCCAACAACAGAATGGATCTGATAACCGAAGGTCGTCGCCTTATATTCATCTTGGCTATACAAACTAGCAAGCTAGTGTTAGTACAAATAACGTTTCTGTACAACATCTACCACA
>RAQS01000053.1:0-73331 GCA_003698115.1 Aspergillus sp. HF37
TCTCTTCCTCCTCTCTTCCTCTCTTCTCTGTCCCTTCCTCTTCTTCTGCCTCCCTCTCTCTCTCTTGTCCTCTTGTCTACTGCCTGTCTCCCTCACTGGCCACCTCCTCAATCTGCCTGTTTCCTGCTCAGGACGCCAACCAACCCGACCTGTTCCCTGGCCATGTGTGTCTGGAGGGTTTAGCCCCCTCCCACACTCAAGTGCCACACGTCCATTGCGAACTTCTGACCGCCGCTCATCTGTGGCTTGCGCCCGCTTAACGAACACGCCCATCCTGTTGAAAGCCCCCTTGCTGTCTCTCGCGGGCATTGCCAGAATTAGACATTCCGCTCGACCTCATCCTTGTCCGCCGCTTTCTTTCGCCTGTATCCCGTCAACAAGGCCCTTCCAACAGTGTCATGGCCGGAATGAGCCATGGTGCATATGGGGGTTTTCAACCGTCTGCGCCGGCAAGGCCCCGTTTCAACGCCGATGCTGACCCGTCTCCGTCGAATTACCCCGCTCGCCCGCCCGACGATGCCCCCTTCGCGGCCCCGATGAGCCCGCCCGGCTCCGCCCGTGCTGAGAGAAGTCTGCTTCAGGATGCTCTCTTCCCTGAATGGAATCAGGGTGCTCCGAGACCAGGCAATGACAGTCCGGATGAGATGCAGAGGAAAGACCCGCTGGCGACGCAGATATGGAAGCTCTATTCGAGGACCAAGTCTCAGCTGCCGAACCAGGAGCGTATGGAGAACTTGACCTGGCGCATGATGGCCATGAGTTTGAAGCGCAAGGAGCAGGAGCGTTCACGGCTGCTGCCTCAGTATGAGTCCCCGTCGATGTCCAGTGCGAACCTCGCTCATCCACATGTCAGCGGACCCCAGACCAGCGGCGACCCGTCCCTCAGCGCCATCACCCAGCTGCGCCAGTCGAGCGAAAACCCCGACCCGGCTGCGTTTGCGACGACAATGGCAGGTCACCACCACCCGTCTGACCCTATGATTCTCGACGATCACATCGGCGGCCCCTCCGACCTTTCCGATAACCCCTTCTCGTCCCTTGATCATGGTCCCGCCGCGATCTCCATCCCGTACAAGCCCAATAAAGACCAGCTGGCCGAGTCGTCCAGCGACACGTGCGCTTCGCTTCCCGACCAGCCTCACGATGAACGGAGGAACAGTGAGTTTGGCTACGTCCCGCGCCATGTGCGCAAGACAAGCATCGACGAACGCCAGTTCCTCAGCGACCTCCACGCCCCGACTCGTAAGCGGCCCGCCGAATCGTCGCCCCAAGTCCCGCCCGTCTCGAACGACATGTTCGCTCATGACAAGGACCTGGCCGCCGGCGTCCCCGAGTACTCCTTGGATCCTGCGTTTGCCCTTCACAGCAACCCCAGCTCCGCCGGCGGTGTTCCTTTCGGCCTTGACAGTTTCGCTCTTGAAGACCCCATCTTCACTGCGCCCGGCCCGTACAACCACAACCAGTTCACCTTCTCCCCCAACGAGTCCCCTATGACGGCTAGCAATCACCTTATGAGCCTCTACTCCCAGACACCCATGCAGTCGTCGCTCAACTCGGCCGAGTTTTTCTCGCCGCCACCGTCGGGATACCAGTCCGCCGCTTCGACTCCCCAGCAGACGTTCGACAGTGAGCGATCGATGTATTTGGGTACGTCCAAGGCCGATCCTCGCCCGCAGCGCCGCATCCCAAACTACGCCGCCCAGCGCTCGTCGAATCTCTCTGCGTCGCTGCAGCCAAGGTACACGTTTAGCAATCCAAGCAGCGAGCAACATAGCCTTGGCCATGTTAGTGGCCCGCCGTCGGCAATGAACTCGCCCAGCCTTTCCATGGCGCATCCGCAACATATCGATCCCTCCCATGTTCTCCACCCAAACGACTTCTCGTCGGCTGGTCCGCAGGCTGGCATGTTCACGTTTGGTGGTGACTCCGACAACGAGGATGACGAAAGCAACCCCTTCCCGGAGAGCGTTGGATTGTCAATGCCGGCCGACTTGCCGGGCGATGACGCTTCTGATGTGAATTCCGGTATGAATTGGGATACGCAGCATCCTGGGTCCATCCACTCCATGCCGACGTTCAGCGGTAAACACCGCAAACAAGTCACTATTGGCTCGGCCGACATGATCGACACGCACAGTGACTGGAACCAGAGCGGCAGTCTTGGTCGCGCGCATGGATCGGCTGCCTCGGTCAGCGAAGTACGCAACCGCGAGCAGGATCCACGACGGCAAAAGATTGCTCGCACCTCGTCCACAACAAACGCAAACCAGCTACTGCGCCAGAATATGGCCACCTCGTCGCGCGCGTCGCCCAACACGCCTCCCGAGTCTGGACGCAACAGCGCCGCTCCGTCTCGGCCGGCGAGCCCTGGAGGCTCGAAGGGCGGCGAGCAGACCACCACCTGCGCCAATTGCTTCACGCAGACTACCCCGCTTTGGCGTCGGAATCCCGAAGGTCAGCCCCTGTGCAATGCCTGCGGCCTGTTCCTCAAACTGCATGGTGTTGTGCGGCCCTTGTCGCTCAAGACCGATGTCATCAAGAAACGCAATCGCAACACCGCCAACAGCGTGGCTGTCGGGGCATCATCACGCGGAGTCAAGAAGTCGTCCCGTAAAAATTCAGTCCAGCAGCCGCCGGCCGCCGCGCCTACGTCGATCCGCGTGCAAGGCAGCAGTGCTGCCGAGTCTCCGCCATACCCCGCCGGTGTTGCGATTCCGGGCAGGGCGTCGGGTGGTGTGAGCAAGCCTAATGTGGTCCCCATTGCTGCTGCGCCGCCCAAGCCGAGTCCCGGTCCCGGAACGGGTGCTGCTCCTAGTCCTGCCCCTGTGAGGGCTCCGGTTCAAGTGGCTCCGAAGCGCCAGCGAAGGGTGGAGAAGCCGGCGGAGGGAGGCGCCGGGGACGATGCAGGGAAGCCGACTACCTCTTCAGGCCGGTCCAAGGTAGTGCCACTGGCACCGGCGATGCCCCCAGCTGCGGCGAACCCGGCGAACCATAGTATTGCGGGAGGGCAGGGCGCAAGCCAGGAATGGGAGTGGCTGACTATGAGTTTGTGACCGAGCCGCCGGGTCATTACGATGAACGCATCTCCTCTGTTTCTTTTTCCCCTTCTGGATGTGCTATTACCGTATAGATACGATGGAACAAGCCCAGATGATGTCGACATGGTTTCTCGTTAGAACTGGGAGGCGTTACTGATATTTCAAGACGTGACTGTTGACTGCGCTTTAATGACGGGCTTTTACGACTGCGGCATCATGGCGCAGAACCATTGAACCAGCTCGACGCTACTTTACTTTCATGTCGCCGCTGATGATTCTTCTGGTCAAGTTTACGCTTGGAGCATTGGAACGATTTCGTCGGTTTCGTTTCGTTTGGTTTTAGACTTGTGTTTCATGGGTTTCGTCTCGGTTTCGGCGCGCGGTGGGAAATGACTACGTTCTTCTGTCTTTGCGTGCTTTCGATATGCTTGATACAATCGCGTCTGCCCGGGACCCGGTCTCTTCTGCGTCTGTTCTTTGGTTGTTTTCTTTCCTGTCTGCATATATGTTTTCTTTTTTTTTTTCGAGACTAGGGCCGGGCAGGAGTGCGCATGTTCTGTTTGTTTGTTCAGCTTGGTTTTAGGGAAGCGTCTGGTTTTGTGATTAGATTGGAGCCTGCTTATAATATATGGATATGATGCCTAACTTGCCATTCTGACGTGGGACCTGCGTGGCCATGATGATATCAGTATGCCATGGGATGCTTGTATTATTTCTCGCTTTAGAGTATTCTCATCTATCTTCTATCTGCATAGGTTCGCTGCTGCTTAGACTATCCATCCATCATGACTGGAATGGCGGTTTGTCCACTCTAGCCCTAACTAACCTACCTTTTCACCTGAAGAACTAACCACCTGCCCAGGGAGACAGCACGACCTCGTCGGAGGGTAAGCCGTTCGAATCCAATCTATTTATTCACTTCACTCCATATAGACAAGCCCGCCATATAACGCTCTCAACCGTTAACAACCACCAGAAGGGTCCGACCCGATCGTCCCCAACATCGCCCCAAACACGTACGGCGAGCGCGCCCACGAATCCGCCAGCAGCAAGGCCGAGAAGCTGATGGCGCCGATGCAGCCGGGTACGTGTATTCTATTCCCACACTGGCAGAAGTGGTGGTACCAGACCAGGCTACTAGCTAACCCTGTGCCTTCTTCCTAGGAGACACGCATACAAGCGCGCGCCGGCTCTCGGACATCCCGTCTAACAGACAGGCGGACGACTGGAAGCCGGACGAGGAGGAGCAGAATACGAGTAAGCCGATGCTGCAGGCGGCGCAGGAGACGGTGGCGAGTGCGTTGGGGGGCACGTCGTGCGGTGGGTGGGTTCGCTGATAGTTCTGTCAGGAGCAGGGCTGATGAGAGTGGTTATAGGAGCTAGATGATAAGTCACCAGAAGATACATGATAATGATATGAATGCTTTACGTCGTGTCTATCGTTTATGTTGCGGCAACCAAGCTCTACTCCCTGCTCAACCGACCCGACACCACTCATGGTCATACACATAGTCCAACGCGCTAACCAAACCGCAGATATGCGCGACAACCGAGAGCGCCACAAACACATGCCAAACGGTATGCGAATGGCCACAGAAGTCGAATTTCCCGGGAGCCAGCCGCTCGGGGATTCTCCGCTGCCCATGGGCCAGAGCGTGTTAGCAAGCAAGCCAAACCATACCAGACAAACGCTTGAAACGGAAACAGAAACGGAAACGGAAATGCAAACGGAAATGCAAACGGAAATGCAAACGGAAATGCAAGCGGAAACGCAAAACAGTTGAGCGACAAACCCAACCAGCAGGTAACGCACCTCCCAGAAAAAGCAGCCAATAACAAGAAACAGGCCTTCGAGCAGATAATACGGCACGCCGATGCGCGACGTGTACGACAAGCCCCAGAGCCAGCTCGCGTGGCCGATAGGCGCGAACGCCGACAGGCCGGTGCCGACGAAGCTGGCCAGGCGGAGAGAGCGCCATTCGGGGCCGCGGAATCCGGGGATGAGCAGAAGGGTAGCTGTTGCGGAGCCGAGGAAGAGAATCTACATCCCGCGACTACTATTAGTTCAACGGTAACCGCGGCATCAACTCAATCCAACCAACAGGGGGGTGGGGGACTAACAAGCGCCCAATAGAAATACTTGAGCGGCTCCGTGCAATAGAACCCGAAATGCAGACCGCTGACGAAATTGCCCAGAATCAGCGTGATGATGCCGACATAGTCGAGCTGGAGCCAGCGATGCGCAACCTCCGGCGAGTGGTCCACCAGCGTGTGGTACGCGGCCGAAACCAGGAAGCAGAATGCCGCGGTGACGGCCTGCAGGGCGAGCACGGCGGCGTCGAAGGACTCAAGGTCTGGGCGCCGGCCGCGCACGTGGTCGTACAGCGCGCCCTGGCCGAGGAGAATCACGAGGACGGTCCCCGGGATCAGGTGCGAGTAGATGTTGCACGACTCGTTGTGCCAGTACAGCCAGCTGGCGAAGGAGGCGGCGAAGGAGCGCGACTGGCGGCGGTAGCCGGTGAGGATGAAGGGGTTGGGATCGCGCCAGGGGGGCAGGTCTGCGATTGTGAGGAAGGCGGGTTTTGCTGGTGTTGGTGTTGCATCTTGTCGTCGTCGGGGCTGGATTGGGGCGCCGTTTCCGGGAGATTCCGATGTGTATTTGTCGATGGCGGAGTAGTTGTCTGGCTTTGAGCGCAGTCGGAAGCGCAGAATGGCGTCGAACACCATGTTGGTATGGTATGTATGGTATAGGGTATGGTGTGGTGTGCAGGAAGGCGTCGGCGTCGTCTGCTGGCGACGGACATACGGAGGATGTCCCGCTTAACAATAAATAATAATAGGGCTGGTGCTCGGATCCATGTCGGTGCCTCACGCTAAACGCATGTCGATATTATTATTGCGCCGTCCCACGTCTTCTTCCCCACCGGTCGGTTGTCGCGAGCCGAACATGGGGTTCTGTGGCGGGATGTGGTTGGAGGCTGGCAGCTGGGATACGTGAGGCAGGTCCAGGGTGCAGGCTGTGGACAGACGAGATGGGAAGGAAGGGCCGCGGTAGGGTTTAGAGGAGTTGGCCGCACACGCACACGCCGCCGTCAGCAGCCGGGCCAACATGACGGTGGCTGGCTTTAGACTGGCGATGTTCTCGTTCGATGCCACTTGCCTGTTTCGGATGTCGGTACCTGTCAGGACCCTGGTGGGTCATGTGATTCACCGCCCTCGCCTGCCTACACACACACAGTGGCCTACCTTCCTAATCCAACCATCTACCCACTCCCAGTACCCCAGGCATAAATCACATGACAAGTCACGTGCAGATATCAAAATCGTATCAGTCCAGCTTCACCCTCTGCTCCTCGACACCGCGAAAATGACTGCAAGCTCGAAAAGGAAGAAGGAGAAGCAGAAGGACTTCCAGGTGAGTATCCACGCACCCATTCTACACAGCACACAGTGCGCTGACTCCCTCAGAAACCAAAACTCAAAGTCGGCAAGACCAAGCCCAAGCCAGACAACTTCACAGACACCAGCTTCAAGGCGAAGGGTATGTATCCATGCCTCTTCCAGGCCTGTAGTCCTAATCTGGATCCCAGGCATTGCCCTAAACCAGCAGTCCCTCAGAGTTGCTGCCCCGTCATCCGACAGCCAATTCACCCATCATCTGTCACACCTATCATCCAAATCAGACAGCCAGCGACGCGACTCGCTGGGCCATCTAGCCACATCCATTGCCTCGCGGCCGGTAGACTCGCCGCTCCCCCAGCCAGTCAGCGTGATCCTACCGAGTCTGCTCCCGCTGATTCTGGACGCAAGCAGCAGCGTGCGGACCCAGCTTCTGAAACTCTTCCGCACCCTGCCCCCGGCAGACGTGGAGGACCATGTCCCCCAACTGCTCCCCTACGTGCGAGCAGGCATGACCCATCTCGCCGCAGACGTGCGTCTCTCGGCTATCGAGATCCTGACCTGGCTCGTTGGGGACGTCGCCGGCGCCGAAGTGGTCTCCTGTGCCGGCGGCTGGATCAAAACCATGAACTGCTTCCTCTCCGTGCTGGGCTGGCACACGGAGGAGTCGGCCAAGTGGAGCTCGAACCGCGCTTCGTTTGGCAAATCCGGCAGCCACGGAAAGCCCATGATCAAGGTCCTGCTTGCGCTGGCGGAGTTTCTGGACGCGGGAATCGGCGCGCCCGATCACGACACCGACATGAATTCGGACGATGATAGCGCTGATGACGGCGCTGGCGGGGTCGGGAGTTGGGAGTTCCCGCTGTGTCGCGCGGAACAGCATATGGTTCCGCTGGCTGCGGCGCCGTACGCGTATTTGAACTTGTTCGGCCAGCCGCGCGACGAGGAGGGGGAGATGTACGAGACTCGCGAGGACAGATATCGTGTTTTCTCGAACCGGTTTCGAGGCGCTGTCGAGCGCGGCCTGGAGAACGCGCGGAAGGAGGGCGGCGAGATCGGGCGGGCGTCTTCTGGGGCGTCCAAGGTGTTGAAGGAAGCTGTTGCTTATGGACCGGGGCCGTGAGCTTTCGTCTTGTGGAGATCAGCTCTTCCAGGCATTTCCGATGCGATTTGAATACCGCGAGGATCTTTGCGCTTGCTGCCGGCGCGCGAGATATTTGCCGAGACACTCGGGCTGTCTCTGGCTGCTCAGGTATGCACCAGCCCACTGCGATGGCTGGGCAGCGTCACCGGTGCCATGATGGAAATTGAAGGTAGATCTATCCAGCGATTCGGATCTGCGCAATAGATTCCGCAGCGACACCATAATGGCAATGCCAACAAGGAATGGCATGTCTTGGTACGTATTGACGGCGTCTGATGGATATAGACATATTTAGCTACTTCTGGCAAGTAGAAACCTGCCAACAAGTATAATTCCAAGCAGATCCATTGGTCCTGACCATTTTGTCGGACCTATTGACACCATCCTGCCACTTGACATGCAATCGCAGTAAAAGAACTGGCAGCCGTAACCATGCACTCATCATAATCATCAGCCCTCTCCAACAGGACCTCTCACCAGAAACACCATGGAGGAGAAAAAATCAATCCTTCTCCCCAGGAAGCCTCACATCACCCCATCCCTTCCATCGCCAACACCCTCCGCACTCCCGTCCTCGCGAATCCCCTTCCACTCAGTCCCATTCAACCACCCAATCCTCGCAACATCCCCAAACCCGCCAATCCAATAAACCTGCTCGACAATCATGCGCGCCCAGTAACTCGCATGCGGCGAGCCCTCCTTTCCAGGCGCCCAGGCCCTCGCATCCGGATGCGCGGAGAAATAGCACTCCTCCAGCTCTTCGGGCACAGGCGTCGCCAGCGGCTCAACGTACCCGAACAGCGTCGCGCGCGGAAGCCCCGCCGCGCTGAGCGGGAAGCCCGGGTAGATCGGTTCGGTGGAGGCCAGGTGGTCCCACCAGTCGATGGAGAGGGAGATGTTGGAGCCGGCGGCGGTGTTGCGAAACGTCGTGCTGACGTATAGGGCGAGGAGGGTGGGGTTTCCTTCTCTGCCTTCTCCGCGGCCGGGGAGGAACTTGTCGCAGGCGGCGATGTATTCGGGAAGGGGGACGGAGAGACCCGACACGCTGGACGAGGAGCGGGCGTTGGGCGGGGACGAGTTCGGGTAGACGGTGGAGGCGACGCCTGTGGTAGAGAGCGCGAGGAGACGACGCGCCATCAGCGTCGCGGTGAACCATGATGGATAGGATGTCGAGTCTGCGGCGGTGTTTGGGGTGGGGGCGATGGAGTCGGCGTTGCTGTTGTGCACCGCTGCTGCTGCTGGGGCAGAGGGAGTTGAAGAGGAGGCCTGTTGGAAGTTGGCCAGGAATTCCTGGTCGAAAATCCCGTTCTCGCCTACCACCAGCGGGACTGCGGCAGTGGCATGGAGGAGCTGGCCGAGGAGAAGGAGAAATGCGGGGATGATAGCGTGAAGGGGCATCTTGAGAGAATGCGGCCAGGAATCGGCTAGACTGTGACTAGGGCTCGTGGACTGCAAGATGGAGTAGTAGCTGGCTGACCATGGAGGGGAGAGAGGTGGAAGAGGAAGTGAAGAGGAAGAGGAAGTCGGAGTTAAGAGTGTGGGACAGGAAAGGCACATGATATCATCACGTGGACCGGTGCGATCTTATCTGATCAAAGATGCAGTTACATAGAGTATTTGCACCAGACCTTATTATTGCTGAAACGCTTGTCAATATTTCATATGTCGCAGTAATCGTCCAGTTACCGGGAACTAAAATGTCCTCCCTGCTATTTGGCCAGCGCTGGCTCTATCAAGTTGGCGGTCACAAGAATGGACTACTAGAAATGTAGTACTAACTTAAGCATGGAAGGCCACCATCCTTTACACGGCTCTGTTGCACGTGGAGAAGTACTATTCTAAGCGGTAGTGTCACCCGTTTCTGAACCCACCCAGGGATACACTACCAGAACCAACCAGCCCACCGGTCCAGCATTTACTCCATGCGTAGGGCTTTGTGAGGCATCAGCAGTGGGCCTCAGGCATTAAGACAGATGTACTCCGTACCCACCCATACAGACTGCGCACGGTTGGGGAATTAACACCAATTCTTGCTTGGTATTCGGGACAGTAATTCCTCTGGATGTGCATTTTTGCGGGAATTACACAGTACAATAAACCAGAATTGATACTACTCTACTCGCCTGTAGGATTGGATATTGTCTCTGCACGTGACCACTCCAGAGTGGAACCCGCAATCACTTCAATATCAACAATGAACAACTCGGAATCATCGACATCCGCATCGCTTCGCCTATGGTATCCTGCTCTGCTACCCTTGTCATTGCTTCTTCCTCTCAGCGCGCCTGATTCCTTTTCACTGGCTAAATAATATTCGTCGTATCATTTTCAGGCTGTTCACTCTAGCGTCACTTAGATGCACGCCACCACCTCTTGCTATAGGCCCGTGGCCGGCGAGCGAGCCGAGGGTCCTAGTCCCATGTGAGGTCGGGGCTCCGGATTGGCATGGGGCAAGGGATCCCCTGTGCCAGGAGGGACGCTCCGTGCTAACTAGTATTGGTTTCGGCAGCGCCATGCAGATAACGTCGCCGGTTAGTCGCCATTGGTTTTGTTGGCACCGTTTAGCCTTAATTATCCTGGCAGTCGACGCACCGGATAAATGCACATTAGCATTTGTTCGCGTCGCGGAGTCGATACAGCCAATTCATTTACAGGTATTCGTGGGCGACGGGCATCCGGCTTTTCGGCTATGTCCCCGCGAGCTGGTACCGGCGGCTGTCATGCTGAAATGATCTCGTGCCTTTCCTCTATAACTACGACTTCGCCCCTCTCCTGCATCCGGTGGACTATCATTGCTATACCTCATCTTTGGTCGACATTCATCCCAATTGCTATCGTCCACGCACGTTCGGTCGATTGTCCCAGACTGACTTGACAACACCGCCAACATGGGCAGAACCACCTTCGATGTTGGTGGACGGTCGTTCTCCAAGATATCATGGTGGAATATGAAGGGCATGCGCAGCACCTATCTCACACTATGGGCGGCTCTGATCACATCGGCGACAAATGGTAGGTACAGGACCCTCCTGCCTTTGCAATGTCATGTATCCCGCATCGCTGATATCATTGTCCTTGTGTTTAGGATATGACGGTTCTCTGATCAACGGTTTGCAGACAATGTCTGAGTGGAAAAAGGGTGAGTTCTCCGCATTGGCATCTGCTGTCCACGGGACTTACCAGTCGAATTACTAGAATTCGATTACCCCGAATCGGCTGTCCTTGGTCTTATCGTTTGTATCATGTTCGTTGGCAGTATTCTTGCTGTCCCTGCTGCGCCTTACATCGCCGATATCAGAGGCCGGCGCTTCGGTGTCGTCGTTGGCTGCGCGATTATGCTGATCGGTGTCGCTTTTACTTGCATCGGCTTCCACGTTGGACTCTTCATCGTTGGCCGCTTCGTCATTGGTTTTGGTCTCGGTATTGCACAGGTCAGTAATATGGGTACTCGGCAAGCTTGCGAACTGTGAAACTGACCAAATTATATAGGAGAGTTCTCCTCTCCTACTGTCGGAGTTGGTCCACCCTCAGCACCGAGCCACGTACAGCACCTTGTATAACGCCTTGTGGTATATCGGGTCATTGATCGGTGCTTGCGTTTCTCTTGGTACGTTTCGGTCATTCCATCATTGAGATTACACGTTGACCTTCTCCTATAGGTTCGGATGAGCTCGACGGACAGTGGGCCTGGCGTCTCCCCTGTCTCCTGCAGGCCATCCCGTCTCTCAGCCAGCTAATTTTCATCTGGTATGTGCTATGTGCTATTCGACAACCGAGGAAAACCAATACTGACGGTGTTTGTCACAGGTTCGTGCCCGAGTCTCCGCGTTGGCTCATTTCAAAGGGCAGGTTCGACCAGGCGAAGAAGACTCTGGCACATGTCCACGCCGAAGGCGACCAGGACGATGATCTGGTCAATATCGAGTACAACGAAATCTGCGAAACCATCCAGACCGAGATGGAATACGAAAAGGGATCATGGGCCCAGCTGCTGAAGACGCCTGGCAATCGCCACCGCATGATCATCCTGATCTCCGTTGGCTTCTTCTCTCAGTGGTCCGGCAACGGCCTCATCTCCTACTACTTGGACAAAGTAAGCCCCGTTGGATATGCGTTTGTTTTGCTGGAGCTGACAGGGAAAAAAACCAGGTCCTCGAACTCATCGGCATCTCAGACAGCACGGAGGTGCTGCGGTTGAATATGTATCTGCAGGTAGTCAACGTCATCTCAGCCGTGGGCATCTGCTTCTTCGTCGACAAGTTCGGCCGACGCCCGCTCTTCCTGATCTCGATCTCCGGCATGACCGCGTGCTACGTTAGCATGACCATTTGCCTTTCCCAGTATGACAACACGGCCAGCAAAGTGAACCAGCACGCCGCCAACGCGTTCATCGTGTTCATGTTCGCGTACTATGTCGCCTACAACCTGGCTTTTAGCGGCATGCTCGTGTCGTACTCGTGCGAGATCCTGCCCTACTCCCTCCGCGCCAAGGGCCTCACTCTCATGTTCCTCAGCGTCAACTGCAGTCTCGTCTTCAACACGCAGGCCAACCCGGTCGCCCTCCACGACATCGGTTGGTACTACTACATTGTGTACTGTGTCTGGCTGGGATTCGAGGCATGCGTCATCTTCAAGTGGTACGTCGAGACCAAGCGCGTCAACCTCGAAGAAATCGCCCGCATTTTCGACGGCGACCAGGCCATTGTCGGTGGAGGGATCGATTCTGAGAAGGCCGCTGCGCTTGAAGACAAAGAGACCGTGACTACGGATATCCGGGCCGTGAGTAAGGACGGAAC
Source organism: Aspergillus sp. HF37 (assembly GCA_003698115.1). Classification (NCBI taxonomy): domain Eukaryota; kingdom Fungi; phylum Ascomycota; class Eurotiomycetes; order Eurotiales; family Aspergillaceae; genus Aspergillus; species Aspergillus sp. HF37. Next base: position 12,378 of record RAQS01000053.1, read on the forward strand.
TTGAACGAACTGGGATTCGACGGTTTTCTACTAATTTGCCATTTGATCTTTTATCCTCTCTTTGCTGTGTGTTTATTAGGGGATATGCATTTGTCGAGTAATGGGGGCGAAGAAAATCTCCGTGGCCCTACGGTACTTATATCCATTATCGAGTTTTTGACTCTTTCTCGAGTTGTGACAGCTAACTAGTAAGCTTATTATTACTTGGGATCTGCTACTCTGGAGTATGTAGTAGCCAGAGATCGTATATTGACTCGTCCCGACGGCATAGCATGATCCGTGGCTACTATGATCTGGACTTTTACGCGGGTAGAGAGAGATACGGGCCAATATTCCGGCCTAGCTCGATGAAATCCCAGTCCGGTCCCATCTATACCTTAACTTGTCGGCATCTCTATCTACCTACACACACCCGAATCCTCCCGAGGACTCCGAGATACGCCCTGCAGCCTGGATCTGGCATGACTCACTCGCTCACCGGTGCCCAAAGACAAAGAAAACCCAGACAGACAGACCTCTTCGTTTCGTTTCGTTTCGTCCGAGTCACGCTGTTGGATGGTGAGTCATAGATCAGGAGATCGGAAAAAGCAGAGTGGCGATAATGAGACCATGGAAAACAAGCGTCTTTTGTGGCGTGATCCTGGCCGGGTTGGCTGCCTGCCTGTCTGTGGTTAGCTCGCAAGTCAGCGCGTCATGGACGACAGTCCTGTTGGCTATTCTGTACATAGGCCAGATCACGGATTATGTAGCACTGTACTATTGGCATACTTTCCTTGGCTGTAGGGCAGCCTGCAAGTAAGTAAGTACAGTACACCATGCAGGCATGCAGATCAACGTAAAGACAAAATCAAGACCACCCACTCCGTCGTCATAGTAAATATGCAGAGACCTAAGGAAACGAGAACAAACGACTGAACTGAACGATACCTCGCCTGGAACCACCTCGGTGACTCCGTACACATACATCAGTGGGAGAGACCACTGCAAACAACAACGCAGGAGACTTTTCTCCTGTATGCTCCACAACAGGGGGGTATATACAGTAGAAGCGTGATACTCCGCAAGGAAACACTGAAACAAGATCAACTTGCTTTTCCTGTCCACACTCCAGCTCCGTCAGAGAGGCGGCGGCAAGGTTCAAGAGTAGCAGACTTTTCCTTTATGGCAAGAAAAGAACAACGCTCAGAGCATAGTCGACTCAATTCAAATATTCCGCGCGCACAGTAGGATTCAACGCAACCTTCCTTGCTTCGCTGCCACAGCAAGCCCGCTTCATGCCTGTTGGTCCAGACAGCTCCACAGGGGCCTTGCGGCGAGGCTGCCAAGCAGAATGCCCCGAAGATGTACACTGCGAGCGATTCGACTCCGGAATCAAGAATGACTTCGCCGGGTTACTGTCAGGGTGGACAGACCCGTCGCGTTTGGAGCTGATATCGATCAAGTAGCGGACATGGTTCTGCAGAATCATATCTTCAGAGCCCGTCCGGCCACGTTTCCGGCAGGTCTGCTGTCTCGTGGCATCAGGGGTATCCTGGTGCCGAGGAACCGTACCCGAGAGCTCACATAAACTCTGGGCAGCTTCTTGCGTAGAGTTAAAGGCCGGTGCTTCAAGCGAGAAGTTGGTGAAATTCGGTGCTTGGCCGAGAGGGCCTGTATACGCTTCAGGGGTGTTGTACATGTCCGCCAAAGAGCCCTCGTCTATAGGAGATGCAATGGTCAAAGGCTTCCTGTTTTCCTTCGTGTTATTCGCGCAGCGCAGTGTCGGTTTGACAGGCAGCCGAGGCTGAAAAGGTGCACTAGTCCCTGATGTGTTGGAAGAGATAGAAGACAATGACGACTGAGACGATAGGCTTGAAGTGTCCGACACCATCGAGTCCGGAGAAGACGCAGATGAAGAAGAGCGGGCCAGCGAGGATCGGCGAGCCGCAGCCGGATAGCCATCAACTGAACCAGACTTGGAGCAGGGCATAGGCGGCGGGCGCTGATCGAGCGTCGATCGCGCCATGCACGCATTCTGCGCCTCAGTCATGGCAGATAAGACGTAGGACGGTCTGCGGACACTCCGACCACCAGCACTCGCGGCAGGAGTGGGGGCAATGCTCGAATGAGGCGTCATCTGGGGAGTCGGTAGCATCGGAATCCGAGGCATGGACGGAAGCGGGGGATTGGGGTATTCCACCCGAGGAGGTCCTTCAAGGGTAATCGGCTGGTTTTGCCCAACGGATGGCGGGTGCTCATAGGCATACGACTGGTTGGCTGGTTCGCATGCAGGAACACTGCGGGGAGACGGCGAATCCGGCAGACCCAGATCAAAGGCCCCAAAGCTCGCGGGGCTCGAGAGCTCGTGATCTATTTCAATGTGGTCTAGCTGGGGAGACAGTTTCGGAATGATCGTACGCCAGCTCTGTCCATCGCCAACAGGCGGACCACCAGCGCCGGGAGTAAACTTCAAGACAAGATCCGTCCATCGCTGGAAGATGGCATCGGGGATGTGCAGTCTCCAGTCAACTGCTAAGAGAAACATCAACTCGTTTTGGTTGATCTCAGAGGTGTTGAGCCCGGAGATCTTACTCCACGCGCGCGCTGAGTAGTTTCGGTCCTGAAGGTATTTCGACGCGAGAATCAGTGCCGCAAGGAACATGCGTCGGCCACACTGCATAGCGCGGCAACCCGGCTTATCCCGGGGCTGTTCCTTGTTAAAATCCTGATTAGGCACGTGCGGCTTGATTTTGATCAAGTAATACAAGGCCACCTGCAAAGTGCTATAGCTAGTCCGCGAGCGACGGAGCGTCTCCTGAATGAAACTGCGAAGGGGCAAGACGTTTTTGCAGCCGGAGTTGGGATCGCTTCGAAGGGACACCGTCGACAAAGGCCAGATGGTTTCGACAATCTGAGACGCGGAATCTTCAACGAACGGAGTTTAGCCTTTGCACCGCACATTCCACAGCATACCACTTACCGACGAGGTTGTCGACAAAGTTGACCTTCCGTTCCGACTGCCGCATCAAACATGGGGGAGCCCGCGGGCACGAAGCGCCGTTGGGTTGGGTCACGTAGCTGCTAGTCCGCCGAGGATGCTGGCGCAACTCAGGTACGACAGCATCCGTAGCCTTGGCGGCACTTCCCCGAGAAGACACCCCCGGGCAACGGAAATTTTCATTGGGGATCGAGCCTCTCCTCGTCCCTTGAGGTTCACCGTCGTTCTCCCAAATTGCGTCGGCCGGATATGTGGAGGCCGAGGAGTTGGAGCTCACGTTTGAGATGCCATCCAGAGAGAAGATGGAAGAGGACGAGGAAGACGCGGAGGATGATGACGATGCGTATGGGTGCGCATGAGTCACCTTGTTGTATTGAAGACCTGGGTTTGAAGCGTTCAAACCCAGGACGCCCATTCCTGACATATCCGGAGTTGTCCAGTCGCGTGACCCGCGGAACCACACACACACCACGTTGGTATTACCAAGGTCAACGAAAACAGGACACGTTTGCGCCAGAAGCCTGACCCAAAAAACACCGAATACGGAAAAGTCGAACGGACGATTTAAACCGTGGGATATCAGATACCGTTATGCAGAAACCGTAAGCGAGAAAACCGATAAGACAGATGCCGTCCTTTAAACGCAGGAGACGGCCAAACCCTAAGAATAGACGATCGCCAGCTTGTAGGTAGTTGGCGGAAGTCGGGGGTTAAAGATCGAGCGCGATTAATCGTAAGGAATACAGGTCGCGAAGCCGAGGAGTCGATTGTCGAGAGGAATAGGGAGCTAGTCCTGGGAGCAGTCGAGGGATTTCCGATCACCGTTTGTAGAGTCCAGTAGACCAAGCCGAAAACGTATCCAGAGACCAACAGGCACGAAGAGGAAAACACGGGTGACTCTTCAATGACAGACACTCTGGGTATGGTTCAGAGACACGCAGAGGTCCTGATGGTAGTTCGGAGATCTGAAGCGGAGGAAACTGCAACGCGGGCGATCGGAAACGATGACTTCAGCTCAATAGGGTACATCTTGAGATATGGCGAGGCGGCGGAGGTATATAAAGAGCCGATAGAACGGCGGACTGTTAACAAGCCGGGTGCTTGTCAAGCAGTCAGCTGTTTACCGGAGGATAGCGGAAGCGGAAGGACGAGGAGGATGTGGCTCAGATTAGGCAGATCGAGTAAGCTGAGGCAAGAGAAGATCAGCCAGCAGTCCAGAGGGAGGAATCGCGTGATTTATGACTCCCAGACGGCGGGTCGAGGAAGGCTGCCTGGTAAGCGGAGCGGAGGGCGGAGGAGTGAGGAGTGACTAATAAGAGAGGCAAACCAGTCACGAGACCGGAAGAAGATGGCAAGACAGAGAAAAGATAAGGGAACAGGTGATCAAGGCGAAAAAAACGACCGAGATTGCGAGAGCAGTGGTTACTCACCTGGTACCTGTGGCAAGACTCAGAGTGGCGGGATCCACGAAGGAGGCGAAGGAAAGGCAAGGAGAGCGGAGAGGAGAGACGGGAGCGGAGAGGAGATGGGGGAGAAGATTAGCAGAGAGAGAAGAGGGACATTTTCTCAATCATATCTTCTGGGAGAAAAAGAGAGAAGAGAAGAGGAAGAGGAGAGGCGAGGTGAAGTGACTGGGCTGGGATGCCCGGATGCGGTTATGCTGATGACTAACACGGTATTGTTGGGCATGGAGATGCAGCCCCGGCTCCAAAGTACGGGTTTTCTTTATTCTTTTTTACAGGTTATTTCTTTCCTTCGTTTACTCATTATTTCCAGGCAGCGCCACTGTAAACAGGGCTATATCACCAGCCTGGGAACGGCAGCGGGAGGTATCACGACTACTACCATGTCACCGGCAACCCAAACCATGCACCTGGCTGTGGAACCGCCATGGCCAGGCAGCAGAGGAAAGCGCGCGCAGTATGGCAGGGTCTCCTCGTCACTGGGAAGCTGCGTGGGACGACAGCCTGGGGATGATAGAGGGCATGGACGGCTGGCTAGGCTGCAGTCGCCACCAGAAGAGAGTCCTGCCCGTCGAGTCATGGACGGCAGCCTCGCCACGCCGGTCTCGGCTTAGCGCCTGACTCAGTAGAGAGAGCGCCTATCGCGGTGGAGGTTATGCTATTACCGCCTCTCATTGGCCTATCCATATGCGGGATCCCGAGCAGCCAATCATGTTAGTCTCACGCCCCGCACGCCGCCCAAAGGGGATAGTCTATTACTTTCTCTGGTTTAGGATATTCATAAATATGGATATGCATATATACTATGGATAACCATCTATACGTACTTGCCTGCCAGTGTCTAGATAATACTCTGCAACACCTGCACCAGTCCTTTCACCTCGTCCTCTGCACTCCATTAGTATCTAGCCTGACTCCCCAGGACAGACTTACCGGTGTTATAGTGCAACAAACTCACTCTCACCACCCCATCGTCCACATCCTCGATACCCAGCACCTCCTTCACCAGCCGATGACTATACATATGCCCGCTGCGGAACCCAAACCGCGATCGTCTCTCGACCTCCTCCACCAGCCCCTGGCTCTTCATGCCGTCGACCGTGAAGCTGATCACCGGGACGCGAACCGCCTTACTGGCGCTCGGGTCCCCGTAGACAGTGACGCGGTCATTGCCGTTGAGGTAGTCGAGGAGGATCGCCTGCAGCTTCTCCTCGTAGTCGGCGATCTGCTCCCATGTGGCCGTCGGGTTATGGCCAAAGTACTCCACGACGCGCGGGATGCTGTGGGTGAGTTCGTAGTTTGCGGACGCCAGATTGAGCTTCAGGTCCAAGGTGTCCGTTCCCTTGAAAAAATGCCCGAGGCTGTTGATCTGGTCGTGCACGCGGCGCGAGGCGTAGAGCTGCGCAATGTGCGGTCCGTAGATCTTGTACCATGAAAAGGCCTGTATTTCATGATGAATGCCTGTTGCTTTGGGGCTCTGGCCGGACTTACATAGAAGTCAACGTCAAGATCCTTCACGTCCACCTGCCGGTGTGGCGCCAGAGCAACGCCATCGACGCAAAGCAGTGCCTTGAGAAGACATTAGCATGTGTCACACGTACCAACGGAGTACGCAACATACCCGAGGGAATCTATGGACCAGAGTCGCAATCTTCTTGACATCCGTGATGGTCCCCGTGATATTCGAGGCATGAGGACAAGCCACGATCCTCGTTTTCTCCGACAGCAGAGTCTGCAGCTCGTCGAGGCCACACACCGGGTTCCTGGGGCCCGCAGCGGCCCACCATTTCACCTGCAGGCCCAGCCGCTGCGCAATTCTCAGCCAAGCGGCGCTGTTGGCCTCATGGTTTAGCTTGGACAGGATCAGCTCGTCGCCGGCCTGGAACTCGAGGGTCGTGGAGAGGTTATGGAGCAGCTGCGTCGTCGATACTCCGATACTTATCTGCAGACGAATTCAGCAGCCAGCTTCATCGGGCAACGCCAGGGGGCTCACCTCTTCGGGACTGGCATTTATGAAGTGGGCTGCTGCTTTGTATCCGTCGCCAAAAGCAGCAGTGGCCGACTTGGACGCGTTGTAGGTCGCGCCTAGCTGGACGTTGATGCTCGACAGATATGAGCGTATCCTGGTCCATTAGCGCCGATATCCCTGATCCTTTCCGCAAAGCATACGAGTCGATGACCGTGTCTAGTGCCTGGCTCCCTCCTGGAATCAGTCAGCGGGTTTGATCGATCCAGTAGCGAGTGGCTTGCCGGCATTGTCCATGAAGACCTGCTCCTGGTTCAGCGCGGGGAATCGAGATCGCACCCCCGCAATATCAAAAGAAGCCATTTGCGATGGGATTGTCCAGGGGTACTGAATATAATATTATACCAGTCGAGCAATGTGCCAGAAATTGTGGTCGATACCAAGGCTCGGGCTTGTAGTTGCAAGGTCCAAACCCCGCTGTGTTCCTCAAATATGGAGACAACCACTGACACTAGCCATAAACAACCCAACGCATAAAAACCAGTAGTAATTGCTAACCATAACCCGGGTATACGCATACTTAGCAAGCCAACCAGAAGACACCAAAACCAGTTTTAACTACTACCTTAAGCTCCTCGCCGCCGCCGCCCCTCCACCAGCACTCCCACTCCCCGCGGCATCATGCACCACACACAAAATATACCTCCGATCCGGCACAACGACGACCTCATTGCGCCGTGACCGAAACCGGAGCAGCTTCACGTCGTCCTCATCCTCCCTCTCTCGCCTCTCTGCGTCGTCCTCCTCGCGCGACCCGTGATTTGCGGCGGAAGTCTCCTCGCCATTCAGGCCACCAGACGCCGAGCCATTCTCCCTCGCCGGCGGACTGGACAGCGAGGAACTCAGATCCGAGGCGCTGCAGACGAACCCGAATATATGTGCCGCTAGGGCTTCTGCGTGGGACGGCTGGTACGGGGCTGGGGAGGCGGACGAAGATTCAGGGAGGGGGACAGTGGTCGGGGTCGGGGCTTGGGAGGGGTCTGGAGCGTCGTCGGTCCCGGTTCCCGTCGTAGGGGTAGTAGCAGGAGCAGTAGCAGGAGCAGTAGCAGTAGCACTGGTAGAAGTAGAAGTGGAAGAGGCCTGCGCCGGCTCTTGCGGTGTGGGCGTTTCCGTAGACTCAGGCGACGGGGCGAAGAGTCCTGTGCTCTGGATTATGGATCCATCTTTCCGCGACAGGATGAAGGTCGATTGGACTCCTGGACGCGAGGTGAGGTGCGAGAGGAGCGCATTGACGTGTTGAGGGATCTGGGAGTTCTGGTTCTCAGTTTGTTAGCTTGCTGGACCGGACGCTGGGGCATGTAAACTTGGTGTACCGAGGGGGGGTGTGCCATGGTTGAGAAGCGCCGGAAGTTGAGAACAGATTGCGAAGGGGCTGGATGTGGATGCTAGAATCGCAGCTCAATTGCACGACATGGCGGTTCTGTGGGAGTTATGCTGCGTTGGACTGTTTGTCCATCACGAAGGACTGTTCATAAACATACATGACTAAACATTTTTATACTGCCCTATACATTGCATAACAACTTTCTCCCTACGCTAGCAACTAACTTATGTGTCGCTTCTGCTGCATAGTATCCGTAAAATAAACTTGTTTGACTATTGAAGATGATTCTTTAAAGTACAATAACGATTCTCGATGTGAATTTTAGGAGATATATCTCTTTGATCTTATACGCTCTATAAGCCCTAGTAGGAGACATATATTGCTGAAGTTACGTGCACTCGTTCGTTCGTTCGGTAGTAGTTCGGCAATGCCTACTTTAAAAACCATTTAGATACGTAGCTGCACCAGGCAAACCGTCGGCGAGGGGCATACTCCTGTCCGTCGGAGTGATTGTTGCTCCGTAGCAGTCACCCAGAGAACCATATTAAGCTCAGACCTCGGTCCATCGCCTGCCTTAAAATACGATCTATTTGTACATACTCGCCACGTTCAATTCAGACTCACCTTCTTCGTTCATCTTCCTCTCTCTCTCCTCTATCTTCTCTCTCTTCATTTTTACGCCTATTTCTTTCCCAATACGTACTTGGAAGGGAAATGCTGTCCCTCAACATATCGTCATACTCAAAACCATCCGAATACCAGGTCTCGGAGTTGCCTCAGCCGGGTCTCGTCAGCTCGAAAGACGTGATCCTCAGAGTTCATGCGGCCAGCATCAACCCGATTGACGTCAAGAGAGCTGACGGGGCTCTGAGTCTCGCAATGAAAGACCCGTAAGTACTAATACTTAGTAGATTCTCCCCAGATTGCCCACAGCGGTATTAACAAGGACAGTTTTCCGTATAAAATCGGCTATGATTGTGCTGGCACCATTACCGAAACTGGACGGGATGTGCAAAAGTTCAAGGCTGGAGATGCAGTCTACATCAGACTGCCTGAAGTTTCCCGAGGTAAAAAAAAACATATACCGGGCAATACCTATCTCGATTTGCTAAAAGGAAAACACAGGATCATGCAGCGAATTTGTTACATGCTCAGAGGAGCATATCGGCCTCAAGCCGCCTTCTCTGTCCTTTGAGGAGGCAGCCTCGATTCCACTGGCAGCAATGACAGCCCTCCAGGCTCTTCGACTGTATCGTGGCGATCTTTCTGGGAAGACTGTCTTCGTGCCTGCTGGATGTTCGATGCCCTTGTACTCTCATTTTGGATCGATCTGCTAATGACGCCTTAGTGAGCGGGACGGGTTTATTTGCATGCCAGCTCGCAAAGCATGTATTTCGCGCCAGCAAGGTCATCACCACAGTCTCGACGGCGAAAATACCGAAAATAAAAGACCTTCTAGGTGAAAACACTGTCGATGAGGGTAAGACTGTTCTATCTATCCTTCGCTCCTTTTCCCTTCCTAACTTCGGTCAAGTTATCGACTACACAAAATCCGACCCTAGAGATGTCATCGAGCATGGAACAGTCGACTTTCTTTTCGATACAGTCGGTCTTGCCATGGTGTACCTGTGTCTGATGCGACCAGGATCCAGCCGTATCGTATCCGTCTCGACATTACCTTCCGGTAACCAGCTGCAGTCCTCATCTCTGGTGAATTTGCCTCACCGGCCAGCCACTGTCCCGTTTCCTTTTCGACTGGCGCTCAACCTGCTTGATCAGATTCGCAAGCTCAGGGCATGTCGTTATCGGACAGAGTATTCGTACATGTTTCTGGAATCGAAGGGCGAGGACTTGGATGACCTGACGCAGTATGTCGAAGACGGGAGGCTTAGGACAGTTGTGGGATCAATCGTCGACATCCGAGATATTGAAGCCGTGCGAGAGGCTTGCGAGGTGGTTTACAGCGGACGCGGCGGCCTGGGAAAGTCGGTGATCCGCGTTTCCACGCCCGAGCTGTCATCCCATGTTTAGTTCTGCGTTTAATAAACGCCTGCGTTCGGCAAATTTACTAGGTGACGTTCTTATTTTTGATCTATCAAGCTGCGCCTAAAATGCCGTGAAGGTATGTCAACATGGCAGGATATCCGTACACACGGCGCCGAGGCCACTCAAGCTCGACAGCCAACCATGCTCAATATCCTCTTCATACGCTCAGCTCTCTGGATTGGACACTGTCATGTTTGGAAACTGAAGTCTCAAAGCTGCTAAGCGAGCAATTGTCCCGAGGCGACTTCATCCGATCGCATTTCCCCCGTCTCAAACTGGAAGCGGACTCGTCCATACTGGAGGAGTAGCTCGCCAAAGAAGAGGCAGGCCTACCCATGACGGGGGATGTTCTCGGTCCAGAAAATGATGCCGCCAGTCCGTTCAAGAGACTGTTCGTCGGGCACTTTCCACTGGCATCTAGTGTAGCCATAAGAGCGGCCTGCAGGACCCTGTTTTGCTGCTCGAGGTGTGCAATGCGGACTTCGAGGGAATGGACCATGGACGCCGCGGCGCTGCTCTGAGAATCCTGCGAGCGATATGTGTAGTCGGAATGCGGCGACTGCGGCGGCGACATCCACGCATTCTGGTGGATTTGGCTTTGAGTCGAGTCGCGGCGAGCCTCCTTCTTTGTATGAGACGCGCGGCTAGAAGTGTCTGCATCGACGCCGTCTCGCATTGCTTGCTCTCCTCGACGTATATTGCGCGGTGGAAGCGTACGCGTCGTAACCGGGCCTTCCTCATCTGACGACGGGAGAGGCCATTCGGAGTGATCGGAATGTTTTCTTTTACTTTCCACCGGCCCATGGCGGGAACTCACACTCCGGGCGCTGGCGCTCCGGCGTATATTGGGGCTTCCGCAGAGGTACGGGGAAGTCGCCCCATTGCGATTCATGGGCACCGTCGCCAGGCTGGTCTGCGAACTGAGGTATCGTCGGCTAAATGAGTCTCCGGGAGTTCGAATTGGCGGGTCAGAAGGAAGGGGGGAGCGTGGAGGAGGTGTTGGGAACTCGGACGCAACTGTCCGTGGAGTGCATCTATCAACCGCTGGGTTAAGCTCATGGTTCCGCCGTTGAGACGCTGGAGACTCATGTGTTCTCTTGTGAGATTCCGCCTGTCGCGCCATTGGCAATGCAGCACATTGGGGTGACCTCCCACCTTGCGGCTTCCCAGTTTTCAAATTATGGCGGCTCTGAGACGTGTCTTTGAGTCTGAGTGCATGGAGCCTCTTCTCACGGTCATGGCGTCTTCTATCCAATAGAGCTGAAAAGAGTTGGTCAGACGCGTTCGCTTGGGAAGATCCGTCTCGTCGTCCCACCCCAACTTCCTTTGAAGTGGCCGTCTCGGAGGAAGCGCCTGGCATGGGACTTGTACGCTGGACGCCACATGGGCTGGAACTGGCTTGCGTTTTTGCCGGCAACCGCGGGGCTCCATTGGCCGGGGTCATGTTGCTGTTGGGACTTTCGTTTCCACACTGGCGGCCACAATCAGATGGCTCCGACTTTGGCACAGCTGGAAGAGGTCCCGTAGGCGCTGGAAGGGGAGACGCGAGCAGCGCTTCCAGTGGCAGGGAGGTGCGCCGCCCGCTGTCCTTGCCATCTGTTTTTGACGACTCGTTTGACGCACTTCCAATGGACCTCGCATCTTGCTCTGAAGTCTGCGTGGACGAAGTTTGGGCAGAACTGCATGGTCTCGGAATGGGATCATGGTTTGGTGGAGCCTTGCTCGAGGCCATCAGGTTGCTTCTTTTAGTTTCCGCGGTGGAGGGGGGCCTTTTCTTCGGGCCCGCTGCAGTGGAGGGAGTTGCGGTTGAATGCTTTGCGACGTTGCCCGATGCCTCCACAGCGCGTCTGCTAGAAGTTCGTGGTGGCATAACATCAGGGAAGAGCTTTAGAGGCTGTGAAAATGAGCGCTTCGAAGGGCTCCGTACAGTGGATTCTGTATTTTCCACTGCAGCCTCGTTCTTGGGCTCATGCCGGCTCGTTTCCGGGTTTGAGTCTCCCTGCTGGCTCACTGGCGCACTTTGCATGTAGGTAGTCCTGTACGAATCATCCCCGCCAGCACGATCATTGCTAGAGGCCTTTGCGTCAGACGCTTCATTGTGGGGAGTAGTAACTGCGGTTCCGCTGTTGACATTGTGACTTGATCGATCCCCATTGGGGCCGCTGGTTGACCCAGATTCGTCGCGTCTTTGGCGCTGCTTGTCCGTGGAATCAGGAGCCTCCTCTATGACAGCAAGTTGTGGTGCCGAGGAATGGCTGTCGTCAGAAGGACGCGGTTGAGTCGACTGCTGATAAGGCGGCGGAACATCATAATCGGCATTCAGATGCGAAGACTCTGAAACGTCAACCATTGAAGTAAACTCGTTAAGGGCCAATGGGGTCAGTCGATTGCTTTTTCCTTCCTGGGCTCTCTTCGCAGGAGTGTCTCCTAGCCACGGTTGGCCGATGTTCTCGACTTCAGATTTGAAACTGGTGCGCATAGAGTCCAGACTCTTCGATTGTGAGAGAGTTGAGTCGATATCTTTCTTCAGAGCAGACACTTTTGGTTCAGGAGCTGGGAGAAGCCCTTCTCGCTGTTGCGCTATCAGGTGAACGGCAGGGTCGTCAGACTTGGACTTGGGGCCGGAGTCCTTTCTGTGGCGTTGGGCGAATTGGCGTAAGCGCCGGTGACCAGCCTTGAGAAAATCGCGAGCACCTGCATTCTGTGGCTCTGCGGAGGGTGACACTGGAGAGGATGGCTTTGGCGAGGTTGGCGCAGGAGAAAGCTGCGCACGTTGTGGCGCATTATGTGACTGCAAGAACTGCACCATCTCGACGACGTTCGTGTTCTTCATGGGCTTTGCCGCAGCTCCTGCTGAGCGAGCCTGGTACAAAGGTGCCTTGTTTGTGGTCATTGCAGGCGTGGTCGATGGAGTGGACTCGGAAGGACGCCCACACTTCGAGGTAGAATTCGATCGGCAGGTCGGGACAATTGGACTTGGTGCAATTGCCGTCTCAAGGTCGTTCCACTGGTGCATATGTCGGCAGATCGGGTTCAGCAATCTGCTGCCTTTGGATCGTTCCGCCAATGGGGAGACGATTCAGTGTATAGTAGGTGAAATGCAGTCGCGAGCCAGGTATATCGAGGTTCAGAGCTTCTCTTCTCCACGAGTTGCAATGCCGGTGCACGAAACGGGAAGCAGTGTAGTACAACTGAATGTGGATGCCAGCACAAGAGAAACACAGGAAGGCAGTGGTATGTACATGTAGGCGGGTATGTACAAGGCTGTATGGCCGGGTCAAACTTTTAGAAAGGAGAAATGAGAAAGACGTTGAAATCGAGGGAGGATTTGTCGAGCTTAAAAGCAACAGTTTGGGATACTAGCTGTCAATAGCGGGGACCTCCCTCGTAGATTCGAATGCAGGAGACAGCCCGGCTTCAGGAAGAAGGGGACAGTCTGTGTCCAATGAGCTGAAAGACAAATAGCCAGCTGCTTCCCTTTCGTAGTCACTCGCCCAAAGGGGGAGCGCAAAGAGCACAGGGCATGAAACTAGCGGGCCGGTTATTGGCTCTAAGCGACGAGGCAGAGGCGATCCGGCGGGAGGAGGGAGCCTGCTGCAAGGCGATCCTGGCTAGGGAAGTTGCATAGATGGCGTACTGCGGTGTGTGTGAACAGCACACATAAGCTAGCTGGTGATAACGCGAGATCCGCAATTGACAGTTGGAAGGGATGAGAATTGGCATCATCGTCAGTCTGGAACCATCCTGGACGGCCAGCAAGGGATACAGGGAACACAGCCCCTCCGCCCCTTGGGAGAAAGAAACCCCTCGTGGGACTGAGACAGAGATACCATCTCGGCGATGGACCAGACAGCAACAGAGATGGGCTAAATGCGCCACAGATCAAGGAAGTTGTTGGGGAGAAGCGGATGTGGTTGCAGTCGAGGAAGAAGCAAAAAGGCCGGTCGGTCACTTGACTGACCCAACCCTAACTACGTACTTTGCAACTCGACAACATAGATCGGGACTATAGCTATGTCTGCGCGATATTATCAATCTGCCCATGGCATAGACACTTAATCTCGCATGTCTCGTACACAGATCGCCGATCGAGTCAGTCCAATCCGACATCCCGCCCCAATAGTCTTCCCCTTGCATAACCCTCCATCTGGCCATAACATCCGCCCAGTTCTCTGATCAAACTGCATCTCGTCCCGCCCAGATGGAAAACTCCAGAGACAACAAATTTAAGGAGTATCAAGTCGGATAGGCGCAATTATAAAGTTATGCCGGTGTCAGTATCTACCTACCCGCTGCTTGCTACATATAAATTTTCAAATGCGTCTCGATAAGTTCTACACGTATTATGATTGATACCGGATACATAGACAAATACACAGCCCGCAGCACTCTGCGGCTATCCCAGGAAATCATCTAGGTGGACAGCCTTGCTTAGAACCATCAACACCGAGTAGAAGCACTCGGAACATGGTGTATATCAGCGAAGACGGGAACATTCGAAATCAAGGAGGATTACTATCCTAGGACCCTTTTGCCTACTTCGCATCCATGTAGCGTGATCTCTACCAGAGTATATGTCATGTATATGCATAGTACCTAATATAGTCTTCAACGCGCTTCCCGGGTCAGATATCCTTGCATCGGATCCACAGCATCATCGCCATATCCCTTGCATATGGGCGTAAATCATCCCCATCTACACAGCCTATGCTCGAATACAGTGTCGGTTGCTGTGCTTCCATAAGTATGTCAACGGGTATAGCTAAGACAATAAGATAGCTAGTTTTAACCACGATAACAATAATGATTCCACCAACTCCGTGAATGCTGTTTCAGTTCCAGTGCAATCGCGAGTCGCACTTCCCAGACCGTAGACGTATGATATGACGGAGAAGGAGCCAGTGACAAGATGCAGGGATGCAGAAAGGCGTGCGAAAGAATTTCAAAAGACCTCGTAAGGCCGTATGCATGTGTCCAGATATGTCAATGTCAACATTCGCGCCCAACCCTTGCCTAACGCCCATACGGTCCCAATAGTATGCAAAGACATCAGTTATTTTCGCCTCCCCTTTGGCTTGATGAAAGGGTCGGCCTCTTTCTTCTTGCGGACCATCGGTGGTCGCACGCCATTGCCTAGTTTCGGGGGCGGCTGGGGAGGAGGCTTCGCAAGTCAGCAAGTAGTTCATAAATCGCCGCCAGGTGATGGAGTCAAGTGTACGTACGTTTTTTGAGCTCGGACCCGCCCGTGGCCCGCTTGATGGGTTATTATTGTTAAGAGATGCATGTGCTGCTCCATCCCGTGATGGCTTAACCAGATCCTGCAAATACCATCAGTGAAGTCCATAGCAAGTTCCCAAAATTAAAGTACCCACCCCCATCTTCGGCGGCGGCGGTCTGTTGTCAACAGCATTGCGTCGCGTGCCCTTGGGCGCACTTCCGGCCGGGCGGTTCTCAGACGATTGTTGCCGCGGAGCCTTTGGGGCGTCTGGCAGTGGCGAGCGGTTACGTTTGCGTTTATTCGATCCGTTATTATCGGAACTAGGCCATTCAGGCTTCTTCGGCTCTGGTCTCGACGTTTCGGTGGTCTGGATGACTGGCACTTTCGGGTCATGCCCTCCGAGTTGCCGTTGCCGCTGGCGCTCGGCTTTCTGGTTTTGCATTTGGCTGTGCTGATGCTCATACCGTGCAAGTCTACCCCGCTCCTGCTTTGACAGGGGCTGAGTGGATGTGCACTCTCGAGCGACGTGCCCAAACTTTCCACACTCGGTGCAACGGGCTGCCGTGCAAGCCGTTCGCGTATGTCCGGAATTTCCGCATCTGTAACATGTTCCCCGCGACGCCTCCATCGCGTCGATATTGTCACAGACATGGGTCATGTGTTCATAGCTCCCGCAGTAGCCACACATTCGGTTATCATCCAAGCCCCAGAAACCGCCCGATGGACCATCAGGTAAAGGAGTTTGTCCAGCCGCAGAGACAGGTTTGGGAGAGTCCGATGTACGATTCTCGAGGGTAGCTGAGGAGGGTCTGGAGGCCGGCTCGGCTGACGGGGCGTTGGAGGGTGCATCAACATCGGCCATTTCGACATCCTTGTAACCGGTAAACTGCGGTCGCTGCAGCAGCCTCAAAATGTCACCATTTGTGTAGAGATTCCTCTGGCGAGCGTTGGAAATGAGACTGCTCCAAAACTCCCCGCGAACTAGTGACTGCGAGTTCCCCAGAACCCAAAGAGACGACTTTGCACGAGTTAAACCGACATTCATACGGCGAATGTCAGCCAGGAAACCGATTCCTTTGTTAGAAGCTCGCACACATGAGAAGATGATAACATCGCTTTCCCTTCCCTGGAATGCATCGGTTGTATTGAACTCAACCATGCTAAATATGGAGCTCCCGTACCTGGTCGCGAACTGGGCTTTCATCTCTCTCAATTGACCCTTGTACGGAGTTATGATGCCGATCTTACCAGCAAAGTCATAGCCCCGGAAATCTGTCACCAGGCGCTCGTACAGCTGCATAGCCACCCGGACCTCGGCCACGTTAACCAAAGAGTGGCCCTTTGCAGCATTTTGATGAAGTCCTTGAACGTCGAAGAAGCGATATGGGCTAAGATGCTCGCTGTGATGCCACGGACTAGCGCGCAGTGATCCCATATTAGGGCCATCCTGAAGCCTGCCATCATAGAACGCTGCACTGGGGAACGCACTGATCTCCGGATGCATACGGTATTGGGTGTCCAGCAGATGCACGTCCTTGGGGTGATTGGCCTGCATTCTGACGAAGAGACTCTGCTCGTATTGAAAACGGGAAGCGACCCTGGACAAAACAGTTGGCGGAAGTTGTTTTGGATCACCGACAAGGATACATTTCGAGCACCCATATTTAAGTGGAATCAGAGCACTTAGTTCAATAGACTGTGCTGCTTCGTCGATGACAACAGTCTCAAACTCAATGCTCAGATTCTGGAACATTTCATGCCCACTTCCACTGAGAGTTGCGCAGATAACATGGGCGCCATCAATGATCTCTTGCTGGATACGCCGCCTTGTCAGGTCAGCATCACGAGCTGCCGAATGGTTCTTGTCTCTTGCATTATCAATCTCCTGGCTCAGTTGTGACTTCTTTTTCTTGAGCAGATCAAACTCCCGCTCCAACTCTGCAGGAGCAGGGAGCCCCTGTGCTCTGCATTGATCGAGTTTGAACCGGATCTCCTTGAACGCAGTATCAGCAGCTTTATGCTCCATGTATATCTTTTGCAGGTCTCTATCCCCAGGTTCCTTGCGCGCGTTCTGGTTCAGTCTCGCGTTGACCAGCTCGTCCAAGGTCACATCAAGCACATTTGCGTTGATTGCATCACTTCTCCCTAGACGAATGACCGAGAGCTTCTCATGCCTGCCCTGCACCGTTCTCACACCGTCCTTGAATCTCATGACCAGCTCATCCACGGCAGCATTACTGGGCGCGCACACCAGTAGTTTTCTCGATGTAGTCGACCTTGATGGTCCGTTCGAATTACCAGTCCCTGTTGGTCGAATGGCAACTCCTTGACTGCTGAGTGCGCCACTCATGAGAGCTCCCACAAGCGCCACTATAGTCTTCGTCTTACCAGATCCGGGAGGCCCTTGGACCAGAGTAAAAGCATCATTATCCAAAGCAGATTTGATCGCTTTCGCTTGGGCAGGGTTGAGCTTATAGTTATCGGCAATGGGTTTCAAGCTGGCGTCCGAGTACCCAAGGATCGGAGATGGTTTAGCTTTGACGATTTCTTCGCATAGGTCGTAGTACTGCAGGGCCATCAGAGCGCCGTATTCACGCTCGAGCGGAGTCAATGAAGTTATCTTCGTGCCCCATATCACAACACCAGGAGCAAAAGTGCTGATAAAAGGTGTACCAGGGTTGACACGATAGGACACCTCAACATTGCCCTTCTTCTTGTTGATACCAGAAACCCGAGCAAGGCAATGAGGTGCGGTCGAATCAGCCTCTGGTCTGTTCGATTTGGATAAAAGGACAATGTCTGCATCTCCCAGACCAAAATCCTTGACTTCAGTCGAGGGCATGACGGTGCTGACTTCGATAAAAGAGTCTACAGACAGCCGTGTGGCGATTCTGATCTCGAACGGCTTGAATGCGCTCTCCTCCTTTGACGACTGGAAGCCCTGCCAAGCTTCGAGGATAAGCAGAGGTTCGAAGGTCCTTTGGTACTCGACGGGATCCCTGAACGCATTCGAAACCAGACTATAATCGGTACGTCCCGAGTTCGGAGGAAGGTCGCCATTCGCAAAGAAGTCCCAGGCAAGAATTGTACGGTGCAATGAGCCAAGGTCTGGTGCCAACCGCGCGCGCATGTCCTTCGCAGACCGTGCTTGCTTGATCTTTTTGACCGGGCCCTGTTGCTTAAGGGACAATCTCTTACTTTGCTCATATTCCCTGACTGCATCGGGCTTTGTGTTCGCCTTCGGGCCGAAAAGCTCCTTGTCCAGTTCATCCTCGCTCTCCGACTCGGATTCAGAGCCAGATGAAACCATCATACTATCGGCCGGCGTGTGGTCCTTGCCCTTGACCCCAATGCCATGCAATCCAGACCCCTGCTCCGCGGTCTGTTCTGCCACACCAATTGCAGAGACGTTCTTCTTCAGTCGTGCAAGCTCAGCCATGTCACGCTTCTTCTTAGCTTCTTTCTCCTTCTCACGTTTCTCCCGGAAAGACATGACGTTCGCGGCAGGCTTCTGTGGTACTGGTGGCGGCCTAGAGATTGCAGGAACTGGCCTAGCAGTCTGCTCGGCTTTCTTCTTGGCCTGGGCGGCGACTCGTTCTTTGTTCAACTCAACTGATCGAGAAAGCTGCAACATAACATCATCCGGGACATTGTCGTCGAAGTCCTCATCGGTGGTAGCCCTCGACGGACTTGATGTGCCTGAAACATCGGCCGGTTTGGTAAATGCCGTGATCGTGCTCTGTTTCTTGGGGCCTGCGGTTGCTGCGGCCACAACGGGCTTCTTGTAGTAAGCCTCCAGGGCTCTGACTAGCTCCGCCTTCTCCCGCAGGGATAAGATAGTCCTTATAGAAGAGTCGACAGCAACCTTCTCAATGGTCTGAAGAGCGTCTTCCCGCACAGTTGTCACGCTAAGTTCGCCCAGGCGACGAAGGAGTTTGGCGACTAAACCAACCAGGGTGGTTGCTAAGTATTCATCTCTGAGTCGCAGCCACTTGACCATGGCACTCATTGTTGAGGTTGGGGGTTTAAGGAGGTTTTCACTCGCAAGATTGCTTTGGTTCGGATCCGCATCGAGGACAGCGCCAAGGAAGATGCTGTACTGGCTGAAGAGAAAATCGGCAAATTGAATGGTGTCGCGGCAAAATTCCACCATCGTATTCTTGTCGTTGCCCCTCGCGTGCCATTTCTCTGTATTATCGAAGATCACAGTCAAGGCCTGCCATAGATACTCCCAGAGCTTCTGAAGCGAGAGTATCTCTCTGCGGTCTGCGAGCTTGCGGGTCCTGAGCATGCCTGTCTGGCTATCACAGAGAATTTCCACGATGTCTGTGCCAGTGTGTATCATGCGCGGCGCGGAGGCGAACGTTTTCATATTTGATATCCGCCGGAAAGACCAGCTGAGACCATACACCGTCGTCGTGAAGAAGGATTGCAACAGATGCGAAATGGCATCCCGTCGAGCAGACTGACCACTGACGTTCTTGATCAAGTCGACCGCAGCCTGGTAGGTGTTATGATCGGCTGCGAAAAGAGCTGAAATCAGAGCGCTGCTGGTATCCTGGCTCTTGAAGAGTTCATCGAGATGCTCCGGCTTGAAATCGGCAAGCCGTTCGATGACTTGGCAGGAAAGATGAGTGAGATGCCCATAGATGACGTTGAAGTGAGTCTTCGCCGGACACGATTCTCCTCTCGTAGAAAACTTCTCCAGACCGACCAGTGGCAGTATACCAAGCAACGCGGACGACGAAAGGGCGAGGTTATCCTCATGCAAGTGCTGGACAACTGCGTCCCAGATGGAAGCCGAATATGTGCTCACACCATCATGGAGGAAGCCATATCGGAGAATAATCTCGTAGTCGCTCTTAAGGGACTGGCACTCGAGCGCTAAGGTATTACGCACCACATCCATACATAACGACGATATCCCCTCTTGGCGCCCTTGCTCAACATCAAACTTCGGAGGGTTAAGGATCTTGTGGATATGCTCGCTCACAACCCCAAGCGTCTCAGAGAGCACGATGCGCTTAACCGAGCCTCTCGAAGACTCGTGGTCAGTGAAACTACGAAGGGTTTGGAGGAGAGTCGCCAGTCCGATGTGAAAGCAGTGGTACCTAGATAGGTTTGGAAAGCGCTGTTCTTGAAGGCGGTTGAGGAGCTGGTGAGTCAGGAACCTGCACGCCGACGGCTGATGGGCACCTTGCAACGACGACATGAAGGGGTGGATCCAAGATAGCATGTCCTTCATGGGGGACTTCTCGAAGGGCTCACCCTCTGAAGTCTGCATCAGGAAAGAATCCAGCTGAGGATTATAGTAGACTTGTTCGATGATAGCCTGTGGTGAAATGGTCTGCATTGCATCCCAGAAATCCCCAGGCGCCTTTTCCAGGAAGCTCTGAATGGTATTCAGGAGGAAGCGCAGGCCAGGCGAAGGGATGCCGAGATGCTCGACGGAGAGACGGCAGGGATCGATTTCAAGCGCTCGCAAATGATGGGTAATCTGATCCTTATCCAGCTTTCTCACGATGAGTTGCATGCCACGCCAAAGTCTCTGGATCGTTGCAATCTGCGGCGGCTGCTGAGAAGCCAACCGAAGCGCATCAAGTAGCCCGTCTTTTATTGCCCAGTCAAACTCCATGGTCGTCGGGGGCCGCGGATATCTCGTCCAGGAATTGATGGCCCAAAAGCTGCGGCTTTGATTGGAATCAAACAAAAAGCGAGTGACAGCGGGGATGTAATCCGGCACTTTCAGGCTGCGCTTTGTCTGAATCAATCTGAACGGCTCGTCAAAGTACTTCTGGAGCAGGTTCTCATTCCGTAGCATCGCATCGCAGCTCAAGCTCTCAAAGATGGACAGCAAAGACGCCCGATCCAGCACATGGATCCCAACCTCCTGAGGAGGGAACTCTTTTAGCCTGGCCGTTGCACCGCTCAGATTCCTCGTGATCCGCTTGGTATCCCACTCGTCGAGCATGTGCGAAAAGCGCTCAATATCTTCGTCGTCGTAGCTCTCCTTCAGCCGCTCCATGAGCCACATCTTGCCCGTGTAGTACTGCTTGATGCAGACATCGCACCGCTCCAGCGAGGCGTCCAGCTTGTGCCAGATCCACTTCTGCAGCTCTTCAACGCCCTCCGCGCTGTAGGCTAATATGCGCATGCAGGACAAGAACTTCTCCCTCCTAGCAGTCGCTTCGGTCATCCGCTCCGCAACGGGCTTCCCCGATTCATCCAGTTGGTTGGGATCGTCGTATCGTGCATGGTCGTCGTCGTGCTGCCGCGGACAAAGAAGGTGAACATTGTCGGGGAGGGTTTGTAGCTCCCTGGAGGAAC
Organism: Aspergillus sp. HF37; assembly: GCA_003698115.1. Taxonomy (NCBI): domain Eukaryota; kingdom Fungi; phylum Ascomycota; class Eurotiomycetes; order Eurotiales; family Aspergillaceae; genus Aspergillus; species Aspergillus sp. HF37. The sequence goes on from RAQS01000053.1 coordinate 33,759, forward strand.
GGGTTAGCAGCTGAACAGGTGGATAGAAAGACCAGTAGACCTGGACCAATGAGCTAGGAACTCACCCGACAATGTCTACGAACTCCATGGCTTAGACTTCACAGTTCAGGTATCCGTTTGTTCAAATGAGAGGATAACGCGCGTTCTGTCCAAGAGAGTATGAACAGTGTTCCTGTGAATTTCGGGGAGATCCCTCCATGCCAAAGTAAACTGATTTCAAGAAGCTGGCTCCAATCAGGTTCATATAACCATGATTGTGATAAGAGGGTGGGAAAGTAGTGGCAATTAAGGGAACGAGGTGAGAGACACTTGGCGGGTTTAGTACGCCACTTGGAACAAGATACGGGAGACAAAAGAAGTAGATGAAACAGAAAGAACGATCGCGAGGCCCGGAACAAAGAGAATCGCTAGGATCCCTCAGACAAGGGAGGAGCAGAGCAGCGAGAGAAGAAGAGGAAAAAGCAAACAGAATACAGGTCCAGCCGGGAAGGCGGTCAGCCAGGCGCCCACTCTACGCGTGAATGCAAGACGCGCCTCGGTTCAAATAGGAAAGTTGATATAGTTATGCCCCATATGTTACTGAATAGCCTACAAAACTGAAATACATCGACACTCCTCGTGTCACGAATATCCAGGCTCCTCTCGATTAGACGCTTCCTTATTGCATTCAACGGAATACGTAAACGCATTGTCGCTGGCATCAAGCCCCGTACTGCCAAAACTAGGGCTGGGCTGGCTACCCATGCATCGTCATCCAAGACTCAGAGAGGAAATGGAAAAAAAGATTGCATCCTGGCAAATCACATTCACAGAAAACGTTTTGTACAGGAAATGAGGGCCGACTAAACACAACAAGACCCAGATGGAAGAATCGTAAGCGCCAAACAATGTGGCCAAACGGCCATAAAGCTTGCTTGACAAGAGGAAAAGCGCCGAGCCACCGGATGGAATACCGAACACCTTCTATCGGGGAATACACGAGGCTTTAAAAAACGACGAAAATGGCTCATCAAGAGGGAAAACATATAAGGAACAGATCGGGTGCATCACAGACAAACGGGTAAGAGTCATAAGACATGCTGTCAGCGTACTATATAGAAGACGGAAATGCCGCTTATGCAGCATGGGTCGGAGGATCGTGCGGGCCCTTCAGTGGACTATGTGGACTTTGCGGTCGACACTGTGGCACCTGCATGGCCGAGTTGGACGTCTCGACCCGTGACAGCATATGGGACGGCGTGAAGTCATGGCCTTCCTCGAAGCTGTGCCGAGTCCGGTCGAAGGAATGCCGCGTGCGCTCAGCCGAGTGCCGCACATAATCCACCGATTGAGGGTACGGATGTTGTGTGGTATCAAGACTTGACGTGTAATCCGTACCGTTACTCCCGTTTTGGCTGCGCGGATTGTGGGTGTTCTTCGTAGGTGCCACGGAAGGCACGTAGGATGTCCTCTCCTCATCCGCGATGAAGGGATCTTGATGATCTTGCTTCATGCTCGGTTTCACCGGCTTTCCCAGGTCTGAAGACGATGCCGATTCGCCGCTCGAGCCATTCGAAGCAGGCACTTCCTTCGTTGTTGGCTCGAGGTCTTCGAGGTTTCCGATGCTCTCCAGGTGCTTAAAGTGGCCTTGGCTCTGCTGCTCGCGAATAATGTCCGCGTCCGTAGGGAAGAAAACTTTATGGACAGACTTGATGGCGAACCGAGGAAGCAAGCATACCGTAACGGTCAAAAGAAGAACAACCCAGAACGCCAGTGCCCCGTAAACCTCTGAACCTGCCTTGTAGAATTGGCCCGAAGAAGGAACCGAGGAATAGATACCAGTCCACAAAAATATTAAGAGTGAGCTGATAACGTTGATCAGCACGGTCAGCCAGTCCCACCGGTAGGTATTCAGCAGAACGTATGTGTTGCTGGCAACGACGGCAGCAGTCGCAACCAGAACACCCATTCGCGTTCGGTCGTTGATGGTCAACCCGTTCTCATTCGCAAACCTTGCTGGAGAATACAACAGGTATGGCATGAAGAAACATATGGCCGACTGGTATAGGCCGTCAAACATGTAAAGCCTAAATGGCGTTAGAGCAGGAAGGAGCAAAAACAGTAGCGTTCAACATACCAGAACTTGGTCTGCGACCACTCCTTTCGCTCAATACCTCTCATGTAAAGTTGCGGTACGGCTAACGACATTTTGTCGTCGACATCTTGGTCAAAGATGCCCATGAAAATCACCGGCAACGACGTGAACGCGACGTTCACCAGGATAATGTAGGTGTAATCAAAGAGGTACGAGCCGTCGAAGTCGTTGTAAATCGAGTACCAAAAGAGCGCAAAAGTCCACACGAGATTCTACGAATTGGTCAGCAATTGCGGGATACCGTTGGCACATGGGCATTGCCAGATTCATACCTTATAGAAGAAGTTCGCAATCGTTTCTCCCAAGCGGCGATATGAGTATCGTCCGTGAACAAGAATAAGACGCTGAAGAAACCGAAACTGTCCGATAGCGTAGTCAGAGGACATCGCGGCCTGTCGACCCTCTTCACCAACGATACCGACGCCGACATCAGCTGCTTGAATCATAGCAACGTCGTTCGCACCATCGCCGATCGAGAGAGCCATAATATTGAGGCCGCTCTTCACCATTTGAACGACAGCGGCTTTCTGGGCCGGACTGACGCGGCAGCAGAGGACAGACTTGCACTGCTTGCACAGTAAGAGGAATTTTTGCTTCAATTCATCGGCGAGCATCAGCTTGAGGGACTCGCCGTCAATGACGACGGCATGTGTTTGCGGTGGAGGCTGGTGCTGTTTACGAGCACTGAGAAGCTCTTCGTCGGATCCAGTGAGTCCAAATTCTTGGAGTTTGTTGTCAAGTTCGTGAGCTGCACGCTCTGGCTCGTTTTCGGGGACACTGAAAACAATCAAGTCCATGTCATTATTCAGGAGGTTGCAGGAGAATCCAATGTTGATAGCAGTCTCAACCTTGTCCCCGGTGAGGACCCAAAGCTTGATACCAGCATCTGCCAGCAAGGCTATTGTATCCGGCACACCGTCTTGGAGTCTATCCTCAATGGCTGTCCCGCCTACGAGCATGAGGTCTTGCTCCAGCTGACTGGCAACTTGGTCGAGTTTCTGATCACGGTCCGTGAGCGCCGCGGCGGCGATGTCGTGCTCCTTGCTCCAAGCTCGGTATTCCTCCTCGCCGATCTTCCGATCGGCGACACACAAAGTTCGCAAGCCCTCCCGAGCAAACATCTCCAAATGGTCCGCAGTAGCTTTCCTTAGTTCCTGCTGTTTGCCACGGGCCAACCGGGAGTAGATGACGCTGTCAGCACCCTTGCAGAAGAGTCGGATACTGCCATCAGGCATGCGGAGAATCACACTCATTCGCTTCCTGGACGAGTTGAATTCGAGGATGTTGAGTACGGTATAAGACCGTTGCTCGCCCATTATATTCAAGACGAGATCATCCTTTTGTCTCCCTAAGACGGTGAAGCCACAGTCTCGCGCAGTCCCGACTAGAGCTGCCTCATCGGGCGACTCTGCCTTGAACTCGATCTGGGGCGGGTCTCCGGGGGTGCGCTCCGTGATGACAGTATGGCACACAGCAAGAGCGAGCATGAAGTATTCAGCGGCATTGGCCTGGGTGTTCCCAGATCGGCCCTCCAGGTCAGCAACATAATCCGGAGAGATGAAAGTAAGCTGGTCATCAAGCAGGTACGGATTGTCATGGACCTTGCGAAGCATCTCAAGCATCCGGATCCTATCGATTCCGATCTGTTCACGAACCTTGGCAGCCTCCGCGTCGGCATCACCTCCCTCTCGTCGTTTCATACCAACCTGAGCCTCCGTGAAGGCTTCGCCATACGGGACACCGTTGATTGTACATTTTTTGAACTCCATCACGTTTTGGGTCAAGGTGCCGGTTTTATCAGAGAAAATGTACTCGATTTGTCCAACATCATCCGATATGTTCCAGGATTTGGGAACACAGGCAATCTCCAGTTTGTCGTAATACATGAAGAGATCGCTGTGGATGAAGATTACCTGAACGGTGCGAACGATTTCGAGGGAGATATAGAGTGAGATCGGGACCAGGTTCTGAAACAAGATGACCGCGACCCAGAAAGTGATGATACCAGCCACGGGAGGCGAGCCTCCGTACACCTCGAATGCGAAATAGTTCAGGGAGGCGTTACTAGAGCTCCAAGCAACGCCGTTGATGGTTCCCGAAGCGAAACACATGCAAAACAGAATGGCAAAGTTGTAGATGACATTCCAGTTCAGGTCCCTGGCGAGTTGGGGTCTCTTTGTAGGCGTCACACCAGAGTTAAGCATTATCTTAGTCTCGCCTCCAGTGAAAACGACGACACCAAGAACCCAGTCGGTGTTGCGAAGAGAGCAACCACGGAGGAGCATATTGTTGATGGAGATTGGCTCAATCATCTCTTTTCTTGGAGCGTCCGGGAAATCCGGGTCGCGTTGATCCCAGCGTATCGCAGCGCTGTAGGAATAGAGATTGGGAAGCGGAGCCTCGCTCTCAATCAAAAATTCCGCTTTCTCACAATCCTTGGCATGCCTGATCTGACGGCCGCATTGCAGAGACTGGCGAGGCTTGAGATTCGTCTCTCCATCCAAATTCTTCGTCTCCACAAAGCATCCGCCGTCCGCGTCGGACGTCGACATGACCACGATATCTGCAGGAATTGGGTCGCCGTTGTATATTCGCACAAAGTCTCCAACTCGAACATTTTTCCAGTATTCACGCTTGAACCTCGCCGTCTCAGGGGTTTGCTTGGACGTATCGAGTATGCTTCCGACTTTTCTTGAAGGGGACGGTGAGGGAGAGGATGGAGCGTCTTCCCGAATTGCTTGGTTTGGAGAGAGAAATTTGCCCTGCTCAGCATCGTGGGGCCAATCAGGGTGAACATCAGGCTTCGGTGACTGGACTGGTGTCATCTGGATAGCGCTATCGTCTCCGGTGTTGTCGCCGTCGATCGACGCGCGGTGCGAATACATTGACGCCCGGGGGGTTTCTGTGGTCATGAAAGATGCACGTCGGTCATGGTCAGTGGGTTGCGGCGCGACACCTTTCTTCTTCTGGACCAAATGCTTGCATGACTTGTACACGAAGACTGTCGCCCGAGTGCTGGCCTTCTTAACCCGACGCCAGATCGAAACATTATCCTCGGTCGCATTAACATTGGTCCAGTCGATTAATCGGTATACAGGGGAATTGTTCAGTTCGTTGTCGAGAACAGTTCGTCGCCAATCTTCGATCCCGTCTTTGACCGCGGTGACAACGATGATGACAATCAAAGGGACAGCATTAAGGCCAGGGTTGTTGGCACCAAATATAGGGAAAAACTAAACGCCATTGTCAGCTCCTGAGCATTCACAACGACCGAGGACGGATGGGGTGGGGGGAGCATACGTTGAGAATGATGACAAAAAGGAAATATATGTTGGCGATGTTATGGAACTGGAACCAGACATTCATCGGCACGAACGTCAACGGCGTATACTTTGAGGTCCGGATCTTATTTCTTGGGTAATCGATCATGAGCCGGCCATCTTCATCTCTTTCGGTTTCGGGGATTGGAATGTTGAAGTAGACCTTTCTGCCGCCACCGTTTTCTGCGTTGTTTTCGTTGTTCTCATTCTCCTCGTTCTCATTCGTGGCCGGTAAACTGTTCGCATTCGACTTCCGCCTCCTCAAGGTCGAGCGCCTATGCAGGCGATCCATGATCGAGACGCGCTTGCGAACGCCTCCGGCGCCGGGAGCTCGGGTGGTGGCCCATCGTTGCCGGTTCGTAGGCTTCGAGACGTGACTGCCGACTTCCTGGGCCTCGTTTTCCGGCTCAGTGTTTCCTCCTTCGAAACGCACGGGAGCCATTTATGTGGTTATCGCGCCGTGAAAGGGCGTAGAAGGGTAGCCGTGCCGATGCTAGAGGGAGGCGGGAGAGCATCCGCTCCAATGAGTCGGACGCCGACAGCGTGGCCAGTCCGCGAAGGGATTTGAACGGGTTAAAGGAAAAGAACAGCGTCGTCGCAATCCATACAGTATATGCGAAGGAAGCGTGGGTCGAAACTCCGGTAAGGGACGTCACAGTGAGCCGGGAGGATTCCAGGGAGTCGATACCAGGGTACAGCAGGCGGGAGAGAAGGGAGAGCGAGATTAGCGAATTAGCGGCAAGGGGACGTATGCAGGAGGTAGAAATGAAGCAATAAAGCAGAGAAGGAAAACGACAGAGGGAGACGACAGGAAGCGGTGATGATGGGGGGAAGGAGAGAGGCAGGCTGAGATCGAGAAGGAAGTTGAGGCCAGCAGTGACTCTCTGGTTCTGGAGGACCCAAACTCGGCACGGATACGTACGACATGTTACCGCTTCGTCAGCAGCACTGCGCAGAGTAAATAATGGCCAAAAAAAATAGTCTGACACAACAAGATAAAGTAAATCAATTAAAATCACGTTTATTGACACTATCACTTCAAAATCATGCCCATATCGCTGCCTTTCTGCCTCTATTTCAGTTTATTTTCGGTATTGTCTGTCGTCCATGCTGACATAAGCGGTAAGTTACGGCGTCCCGTCCCCTCTCGTATTGTCTCTTCGGCCTGCGGATGCTCTCTCGCCCCGAATCTCTGCCGGTGGCAACCCGGAATCGGCATTTTTGGATGGAGGCGACTCGATGTCTTCTGGAATAGTCCGCCTTGTTTTACAGGTTATTCGCATGCCCTTGTTCGTGTTCGTGTTCTTGTTCTTGCGATGTTTTCGACGTTAGCGTACCAGACACGAACCTAATGCAACGACTCCGCTCTGTTGAAACCGTCAGGAAATACGCTTGTAAATCTCGGATTCTTCTCCAACAACCCTGGTTCTTGTGTCTTCCGGCAATAATGCATAGTCCGGTGTACTATGAGCCATGCGGCATACATCATGTCTTATACCAGGCTGTATCTACGTTTCCTATCAGACTGGGAATTGCTGGAGTATGGAGTTGAAACGAGCTAACCGCATCAACGGTAACGGCTAGCGTATGTTGCGACCCACATGGAGATGCTGAATACTTGAAGTAATTATGCATCGTTCCCGTGCATATCCGGGTGCGTATGTACTTGTATCGCCAGGGGGGCATATGCAGGCTGTCCGCCGTAGGACAGTAAACCGCAGACTGGAAGAGATTTTATGCGTTATTCCTCGCAATCCCTGTGCTGGCCATGGCCATACGAAGTCGACTCAGGACTACGTAGAAGAGTTGCTCCATACGGTTTAGGCCCATACCTCGGTGGCCCCATTGCGTGTGTTTCTCCCTACATTCTCCCGTTACGGGGGCAATCCGGATGATCGTCAGGACACGGATTCTCGAAGCAATTTCGATGAACTCTTTTCGACCGCGCGCCAACAACGCCCGGCCAGTAATGGTGCTAATCTGTACAGATTCGACCCATAAAAGGGGCACTTTTGTCGCAGTCTGGAGCTTCTTGTGCAAGTGGCAGCGGGTGACCTTTGCTCATGCGATGCCGTGTTGTCAGATCTCGTCCGTGAACTGGTTGAAATAGCCGTCCTCCCAATTGCTCATAAGGGCTCTGCTGAACGCTTCTGCTCCGTCTTGTCGCACTGAGTTGGCGTTGCCACGGTAAGGGGGAATATGACGGGTGTCCAGATCGGCTAAAAATGAGATACTGTGGAGAACATCGTACAGGTCTCATGGTAGATCTGCATATCGACCCCTGGGCTGCCAGAACGGGACACGAAGTACGTAAAAGGAAAGCCTTGATGCCGGTTCATGTGTACCTGGTGTATAGTTGGCGCAAGCATACCGACGGGCACAGGTATATCAACGAGACGTAGCTTCTATGTTGTGACACTATGAGAGTTATGCCTTGGCACTAAAATTGTGCATATTGATGACTCAGCTCCACGTGACGTCGCGCTGCATAACGCGTTCATAGCGTGTCGGCGGCTGAGAGGAGCGATCATATCACTGCCAATCTCGAAGTGCTCAACATGGCTCAGTCGCGGAACATCACCGACTTTTTTGGACGTCCGCGCCTTCCGGGGACGAACTCAGGTTCCTCTCAACAGAGGCCCAGTAATGCAAGCGATCCGCCCACTGCTCCTGTCCAGTCTGTTCCACGCACCGAGTCATCGTCATCCTTGGCCGACAACACTCCGTCAGGTTATTCAGACACGCCTACAGATAGCCCGGGAAATCAGCTGAAAGAGTCGCTGTTAGATTCCGCGGAAGGACTGCCGGAAGAGAAGCGACCTCACCAGAGCTTCCAAAGTGCTAGAACTGCCGGAGACTCGTCAGTAGGAGGGAGCTTCAATTCATCGCAGCGGCTTGTGAAGGATGGAAAGGAGATCGTTACCGGGACCGACGGTGAAGAGACCGACTCGGTAGGGTCGCTTGAAGATGTGGACGACCTCCTAAGACGGTTTACCTGCCCAAAGAACGAGGCGCCGGAGGACCCATCGCTTGCCGATACTCACATGAATTTGCGCTCGAGACATGGCGCGACGCAAAGTAAATCCAGGTTATCAAAGGCTACTGTCCCGGATTACAAGAATACACTTGAAATGCTCGTGACAGAAGCTGTTGACGATAACGAGACTGAAGCCGGCGTTGCCAAGGCGAAGGCTGCCATGGAATTTGAGAATTCCAGAAGTCGTGTTGAGGCGAAGCCTGGCCGCAAAGGAGGAGAATTGCATGAAGATATGCTGACTTCGGCCCTTGGAGACAAGGACGATGAGCTTGGTTTATCACGCCTTCTTGACGCTGTCCGAAGAACCGAAGCCTTTGAGCAGGAGAAATCATGGCTATTCTTTGACCACGAAACAGGTATTCCACCTGTTCGCGAGTTTCCACGGGACGCTGTTGCTCCAGGTTCGCATTCGTCTGGGTTACGAGGCTAGTTTACAACGATTCTCTTGCAAATGAAGCTTTATCTAACTGGATATAGACCCCGACTCTCGCGAGCGAATGTTCCATTCCGGGATCATAGATTTCGCCTTTTCAAAGGGGTTCCTGCCTGATGAACTGGTTACATGGATCTTCCACTCTGGTTCGTTTATATCCTATCTGTTCTACTCCGTGTGCTTACTCTTTCAGTTCCCTCGGAGCCTCGCGATGAAATGAGGAAAGCTTACTCCAGGTCCTTCAAGGTTTGTCGCCGCCCGCGCTATCTACATGTTAGTCCAGTGGCTAAAATCACGAAGCACGTTACTCCCGAGCGTGTAGGGTCGCTCATACATCCAGAAGACGTTAATGGCCTCTTCCGTCGCCTGGGCGCCGGGCCAAAAGCTTTATCACTTTCAGAGCCAATTATTCCGGACACATCGTCCAAATGTGAGTAATTTACTCATGTACTACATTTGCGGCTTGTGACTAAAACGAAGCAGATAAGATTGCAGACGAAATCAACGTGGATCGAGATGCTTTGCTTTCTGTTTTTGAATTGCTTCGGGATGGAGCAGAGCTGTGAGTCGTTACCCTCTCCCCAAGAATAAACTTCTAACAATGTTGTAGGTTCGCTGGTGATACTCGAACACATGCTCTAAATATTCTACTTCGCCTGACAGTCGACCGTTCTTTGACGGCGGATACTGTGATCTGTTCTGGACTGGAGCGCACATTGACCGCTGTACTCGAGAGCTCTCCGGAGGAGAGTGCAGAAAATATGGTGCGATTAACTGTCTATACTGGGAAGCCTAGTCTAACCACCGTCAGATTTACCAAATTTCCAGATCCCTCTATGACACCATCAAGAACACTTCATTTCAGAGCCGCCTGCTTATACACATACTACCAACATCAGACTGGATTGCCTTATTCAGATGTCGCCTCGCCGTGGCGTTCTTAGCCCAATCTCCAGCGCCTCTGACTGAACCTCCAGACGCCGTACTGAATTTGAGACGCATCACCGACATCTTGCAGGAGCCGCGGTTCGACACGAAACGCCATAAGCACAAGCCCGACGGGTACGACTACGGCGAACTTAGCGCATTAACCATGCTCCTCGATGTCGCCATCGAGCCTGGGGTTACCCGGAATGGGTTCCCCAGCAAGGCTGCTGAGCGCGAATACAACGCGGATGTCGATTTGCTTGCTGAGCGGATCAAAATGATATTCACCTCCATTCAGGGCCTGGGCGCATCTCACCTCAAGCGGGCCATGGCCAAGTCGGCGCTGGAGACCCTGCGTTATCGGATTCTGTACTCTGTTCGGTCAAGACCGCCTCCCAAGGTGTCATTATTTGGCGACGTCAATGATGTTGGGGGGAGTGGGACGACCTTGGACCGATGGGTTACTAGGAATCCGGAAGGTGACTCGATGGAAGACTCTAGCAAGTGACAACCACGAAGGTCATGATCGACGATAGTAGTGAATACCCTGTTAGTTTATTGGTTACGTATAATACGGAGTATATATAGATGGCCTACTTAATCAACAGCCAAAACGGGATAAACAGGCAGACTACGCCATTTGCAACCAAGAATAGAGGACGTGGGTTGTCATACAAGAGCTACCTAACAACGCAACAGAACAAAGGAGCAGTGCAGTAAATAGCAAAACACATGTACATCTAGTCGGTGAACCTCCGGTTCAAGTTCTTCCCAAACAGCGTCTCCCTGACCGCGGGCAGACCGTCAATCTCCAGCAGCCGTAAACGCTCTTCGAAGGTGTTGGTAACCTCGATCTTGCCCTGTCCGCCCAGGATAACCACGCCACCGGCACTAGAGTCAATGTTAGCAGAACCACGAGGGAAAAAGCAGAGAGCAAGACTCACGATCCATCCGGTAGAGGTTCCTCCTCATCCAACTCAACAGACACCTCTTTCCCAACATTATCCTTGAACTCCTTGGTCGCATCCTCCAGCGCCCGCTTGATAGCATCATAATCCTTCTTCCTCCCGCGGACCTGGACCGACTCTTCGTTGAGCGCATACAGACCCTCAAGGACCAGCTCCTTCAGCACAGACTCGTACTTCTTCGCATCGCTAGCGGCAACGCCGGAGATCTTCTCGCGGGCGCGCTGGAAGAGGTCATCGAGGAGCTCCTGGCGGGACGAGAGCACGCGGAGACGGGTGCGGTTGGCGAGCGTCGAGCGGGTGATCTGCTGCGACATGGCGGCCTGCTTGAACTTCTTCTCGTACTGGTTGTCGATCGCGTCGGTGTCCTGGCGCACGAGCTTCGACTTCTCGATGGCAAACTCCTCGTCCGCCTTCAGCTGGATCTCGCGCGCTTTCTCCAGCGCTTCTTGCCGGATGAACGCCGTCATCTTGCGGAGTTCGCCCGCGACCTGTGCGTAGTCCTGGGTGAGCTTCGGGGATACCCCTACAGGGAGAAGTAGCGTACCTGGTCGTCGGACAAGGCATGGCTTTGAGACATCTTGACGGGTGTCTATGGATGTGTCGCTCGCGAGGGGAGTGTTGGGGGTGGGCAGTAGGGTCGGGGTAAGCTCCTGACGTGTGCGGCGATAGTGGAAGTGAGGACAGCAGGCGGGCTCAAGGGCAGCAGCTGCTGGGAGAGAGCAGTCCGGCGGACAGAGGGACAGGGAAGGGGAAAGTAGGTCGATATGGGCGGGATGCTGGAGGTCGAGAGCGCCGGGCAGCTGACGGGTGCTGTGGTCTTGGCATCAGACTTCCCGCCTGCGCCCAATGAAGTCAGCCTCTCTTCCTCTCCCAGCTCTGCTTCTTGCTGCTTGTCTTCATTCCTCCCCGCAATGGACTCCCTACTACGCTGATCGGCCTGTCCATACTCATGCGCCGCTGTTGACTCCCCCAACCAATGCACGAGGACACTCGGAATGGGCCTGCTCGGTGACCTGTCGCCCCAGGGCAGGGTCGCGGTATGAGGACCCCATCGCTGTGCAACACGGACTTCCGCTGATTGAAATCACCATCAGGTCGGAGTGATAGCCGGGTTGATCTCGGCCAGTCTGCAAGCCATCGGGCTGACCCTGCAGCGCAAGTCGCATATCCTGGAAGACGAGAAATATCCCTACGATCTCCACAGACCTCCGTACAAGCGTCGACGATGGCAGGTGGGTTGTGTGTCCATTCGCTTCGAGCCGCGGTCTAATTCGTCCAGTTTGGCATGCTGATGTTCGTCATCTCCAACATCGTCGGGAGTACGATCCAAATCGCCACGCTTCCGCTCCCAGCCCTCTCGACCCTCCAAGCAGTCAGTGTCTCCTCGTCATAACAGTGGGCAACTACTAAATGCTAGAATAGTCGGGCCTTGTGTTCAACACCATCTTTGCTACCCTGATTCTCGGTGAACGGTTCACCAAGTATTCCTTCATCGGCACCATCCTCGTCACCATCGGCGCAATCTTGATCGCGACATTTGGCGCCATTGGAGAACCGGCGCATACTCTGACCCAGCTGCTGGAACTGCTGCAGCGCCGTAATTTTATTGTGTGGATGATATGTACGGGCGTGCTGATTGTGCTGATTTTGTTCGGCTGTCGATTCCTCCGACTGTTTCTTCCCTCATCTCGCTCGAAACGCCAGGGGCTCCTCACCCTTCACGCCCCACGCCTGCTGAAATTTCAAGGTCGGATCAGGATTCTGCGCGGGATGTGCTATGGCTTTGTTAGTGGGATTCTATCAGCCCACTCGCTGCTCCTGGCCAAGTCGGCAGTCGAGCTGCTTGTTCGCACGATCGTGGACCGCGTCAACCAGTTCAACCGGTGGCAGTCATGGGTGATCCTGATCGTGATGATTTCGCTCGCTCTTACCCAGCTATTCTACCTACACCGTGGCCTGAAGCTGTGCAGTACCAGCGTGCTCTATCCGTTCGTTTTCTGCATTTATAACATCACCGCCATTCTCGACGGTCTGATCTATTTCCGGCAAGCGTCCCAGCTGGTGGGATATCATGCTGGTCTGATTGCGCTGGGCACAATTGTTCTCTTGAGTGGGGTGCTCTGTCTGTCATGGCGACTGGAGGACGTCGAGGGCCATTCCGGTATTCCAGCAGTCGGCCCTCCACAGTCTGCCCTCGGGCCTGGAATGGGTATGGTGGAAGATCGCGCCCATTCTCCTCAGGAGCTAATGTTAGACGGCGAAGAAAATGGAGAACAACAGCCACTTTTGCGCAAGTCCTACACGCGACGCGGGTCTTCCCATCAGCGGGCGCCCAGTCTTCCTCTGTTTTCACCGCTACCAAATGGAACTGGTCACTCGGACATGGACCCAGATTCCATCTGGGCAGAACTCGACGACTCAGACTACGACTACGCTGATCCCAACCCGCGGTCCCCACTAAGCTACCGCGCATCTCCCCAACCTCGACAACGCAGCAAAAGCGGCACCTACGGAACAAACGGCGCCTTTAAACGCACTGTCCAAAACGGCGAAGACACGCGCGGACCACGCCACTCCGCAGGACCCACTACCAATCGCGCCTGGGACGCACGTCGCATCCCCTCTTCCATCCACGGGGGCAGACGGCGCCGCACATCTGCCTCGGCAGCAGAAAACCGCCCGACGCCACAGAAACGACGCACATGGAGTCCGTTCTTCTACAGCGACGAAGTCAACCCATGGACCCAGAACGACAGACACGACCAATCCGCAAACGATAATCCCGACAACGAACTACCCCAGCACCCACCACCACCACCTACTACGCCCCTCGCCGGCCCGAGGAGCCTTCTAATCACCGCTTGGAGAAACAGCCTCCGATACCTATCCCGACGTCCAGCACATCCAGAACGGTCGTCGGTCGACCCGGAGGACCCGGAGCCATCCCACGACGCCGAGCCATCCAATGACACTTCTGGTCATGTATAGCTGGTCCAATGCAGTGCACCGCAGTACGGTTCGTCCATCCCGTACAATGCCAGCCGGGTTATCCAGCAAGTTACGTATCTGGCTACTATGGACAGATCAGGTTGGATGAAGCGCTTTTGCTCATGTTGGTTTCTTGCTTTTCTTTCCGTTTCTTGGACTGACTGGGCTGGTTGGACTGGGCTGGACTGCTGGGTGGGTATTTCCTTCTGAGGACTGGATTCTTGGATTATACGAATAAACAATACAGTAGTTATTGAGTAGATAGCTAATTTGCTCTTATGATACCATACCATGCTACATTTATTCTGTGCCTACGATATGTACCCAGTGCTACAGACTCGAGACCATAATCAAACGATGTAATGACTACTATGAAACACTGATAAAACCAGCCAGAACAACAAACAACTCAAAGAGATGAGAAACTAAGGCCAATTTTCACCATACCATACATGACACACCTCTTACCCGATGAAACCGTACCATCCATATCATATCCCAGATCAAATACTAGACAGGCGGGCTTTGATACCAGTCTCGCCCAGGCCGCTGGCCAGAAGAGGACAAGGGACATGACGCGAAAGAATATTGCATAAGGCTAAGCTGAAATCAACATACAACAAAAGCGCGCATTAGAGAGGGGACAGAGAAACGACCACTTCGCCAGCGTAATAATAGCGGAAAGGAAAATATAAGAAATGCACCAGAAACACCGCCACCTCCACCGTTGTCTAGGAGATGATTAGGAGATGATGACCGGAAAAGACAAAGGTCAATCGAGGCGTTGGAGTCCAGAGGGCATTGTCCGCATCCTTTTTGTCTTTTGTCTGTTTTTCCTTGCCTTGTTTTTCTGGTTTTTCTTTTCTTTTATTTCTGTCAACGCATCAATGTCGAAGGAATGCGGTCCCCGTCGAAACTGAGCAGGGGCACTGAATATACACAAGTTGCTTTTGGCCTCGGGATGCTCATGACCATGGTACAAAGGACCGCGTTCGAAGAATTGACAGATCGGCAGAATGGCGGGTATCAAAATGAAGTAACAAAAGTGGACGGCATAAGGAACGCGCAACAACAGCCATCCGGACCCCCTCGACATGACCGAACGGGAGGAGCAGAGCAACCATGCATCGATTACGTAGTGGGCTGATGCTGGGGCGGCATCCGGCTGCCTACAGACATGCCCGCATACTGCCCACCGGCCTGCTGCTGCTGCTGGAGGTTCTGGTAGTAGGCCATCTGCTGCTGCTCATTGGTCATGTAGCCCGGGTGCATGCCGGCGGGATGTGGCATGTTTGGCTGCTGGGCGTTGACGTTGTGCTTCACATCCTCGGGGGTCTCTGCTGGGACGTCGGGGGCATCGACGCCGTTCTCGCTCGTGGTCGGATCCGGTGCATTTAGGCAGGCCTGCGAAGGGGGGGTCAGCCAGTCGGCCTCGGTGATTAATTATTCCAAAACAATGCGACTCACCTGGATGAGGTTCTTGCCCTCAGCCTTAGTCACGAGTGGTTGAAGTTTGGGAGTGGTGAATGTATAGACGAGGCCCGTCTCCGAGACGACCAGGAGCAGCACTTGGGTTCCGGTCAGGACGGAGAGTTCGTACGCCTACAGGGGTGGCAAGCACGGTCAGCAGTGAACCAGAACGCGTCGAGAGATAGAATGACGAGAAGCAAAAGCAAGAGGAGTCGAGGGTGAGAAGACGCGCGACGGACCTTCTTCATGATACCAGCCTTCCGCTTGGAGAAGGTAATGTGGCGACGGGACTTGTCCTGGATGAATTTAATCTCGATCTTTCGGCGCTCGCGACCGGGCTTGTCGTCGTCGTCCTCATCGTCCTCGGCGGGCATGCGATTGCGCTTGGGGATGTGGTTGTCGGCGGCGCCGTTGCCAGCAGCGGCGGTCTGCTGGAGATCCTCGTGGGTGGCAGGCGAGGGATTCTCCTCACCGACGGGCGGGATATCAGCCATGGCGAACAGGGGCGGGGGAGAGAGGGCAGAAAGAAGACAGACGAAGTGAAAGTGAGGCGCGTAGAGGGAAACGGGGTCGGAGCAGGTCGAGTACCCAAAGAGGAATGATGCTTTTGGGGGCAGAGGATGACCAAATCGAGTAACGCGTTCTGGGTTCAGAGACGAAAGAAGGAAGAGAAAGGAGTCGAAGAGGGAAAAGCGCCCGGGAAAAGGGCAGGCGGTCTGTCACGTGCCTGCTGATGTCATCAGAGAATACCACCTTGTTAATAACAACACCTACCTGTATCAAAAGTACGTTCATCTACCTAATAAAAAATAATAATGCAGCTGCGTCCCCCATCCAGGCACCCTCATCCCTTCCTCTTTCCTGCATACCGTTCTTGCCCTGTACCGTACATACCGTATGCGTCCGGCGGGGCGCTTGGCACTGCGCATGATTGGTGGACCGGGTGGTGTCGTGGTTGCGCCGATCGATGCCCGCTCCCCTGGTTGCAGCAATTCGGGAAAACGCGTACGGTAACGATGCGTATTACACAACGCGGTCGGAGAGGATCTGCCGTCTTTTCTACACCGCCCTTGCCACCGCCGCGAGCTGCATCAGGTGACATTCAACTATGGAGGCAGGCGGTCAGGAGTGGCAGATTGTGCCTGTCAGCATCATCTCGACATCGAGTACAGCATGGAGATATGCCATGATTGATCAAAGACTGCATTGGGTATCACACGGCACTATGACAGCAGGGATGAGATAGCAGCGAGAATGTGGAGGATGGTTAACCTACAACACTACAGAAGGGACATTTGGCTATTGTGTTAATGGAGGGAAGGAGCTAGCAGTGAATGAGCCCATAGGTGGAAGCCGCGTTGCTCTCATTCACTAGCTGCCTTCTTAGACTCAGGATTCAGTCTGTTTTCCTGTATTCCTTTGGCGTTGTAGTATATGCATCTCGTTGTGGGGGTTGTATAGTACTATATATACTTCTAGTAAGTTATGAACTCGAGCCTTCTTCCCCCCTTGGTCGATGTACGTTGCTACTTCTGGGCTAGCCACAAATAAGCTATGAGACTAGACCATAGAAACAGTTACTCTGACTAGTATAGCCCTTCCCTCTACTGCGTTGCAGACTAGCTCCGGACTTGCTAGACAGTGACAAAAGTATTTCTCACTACACCAGCATGATCAGATTAGGGCTATGTTCCTGACACAGTTTGGCGCAAAATATACGACGTACCCCGGCAATAGGCTCTTGTTTACGTCTATTCTCACATCCTTCCTACGTCTTAATACATCACATAATGTTGGTCATTGAGTTGTCAGCATCTATACTTGAAGCGGAAACAATGGCTGCATGACAGCTCATCGCCGAGGGGCAGGGCAGCCGAGCATAAATACCCAACCCAACCCAATTAACCCAGACCAAAGACTCATATTAAACTCATGGTATTAACTAACCCCAATATCTATAAACTTAACTCATAAATGCTTGCATGATGAGGAAATCTCCACGCTAATCGCCAGATGGGACCGGACCGGACATGGCCGCGGGTGTCTATTTTTACGGATGCATATAATCGCTTCGCACATGACAAAAGGAGAACTTGATCAAAGGAAAAAAACATGCGGGCTCGTCGCAAGTGGTTGATTCCCCTTCCCATCCCACAAACCCCGGCCCGGGAGTCAAGAA
Organism: Aspergillus sp. HF37; assembly: GCA_003698115.1. Lineage (NCBI taxonomy): Eukaryota > Fungi > Ascomycota > Eurotiomycetes > Eurotiales > Aspergillaceae > Aspergillus > Aspergillus sp. HF37. The sequence continues at coordinate 51,215 of RAQS01000053.1, forward strand.
AACGTTATATGCTGAAAACCACCAGTCCCGATCTTTGACTGCGCCATTTTCGACTCCGCCAATGCAACGCCGGCCAAATGAACAAGCAGGAATCGTGCGTCGAGGGCGTGGCTCTCGATGTGCGAAGGATTAAGCTCTTCATCGGCCCTCGCTTCGATGTCCTCTCCGCGGTCGTGGATGGTGGCATGGAAAATATAAATCGGAAGGAATCATGTGCAAGAACGGAAAGTATATCACAGGGCTCCAAGGACCAGCCTCAGAACCGGAATGTGGTGGACGCTGGTCAGAAACCGCCACCCATTCAAGACCCTCGGCGCGGGACGCGGCCGTTGTACACACCAGCACCACCGCCTTTTTTGGGCCCGAGCCAGACAATTTCGATCACACTGTGCCCTTCATCCTCCTCGCGCACGTACCATTGATGCACATTTTTGCCTACGACGAACGCATCTCTCAGGAGCCACCGGTCCTTGGTCACCCCAAACTGGTCTCTCGGTCGCAGGGGTCCCAGACGGGCTTCATACCCACGAGGGTCCTCCTCCCATGTCTTCTCGGTGTGGTCGAAGTTGATCGCGTCATCTGGCGTGCTCTCATCATAGGTATACTTCACAAGCGAGTACCCATTCGTCATGACCCAGAAAGTGCGGGTGCTCTTCCCTGTCGAATTGTTGATATGCTCCTGCTGATCGAAGACCCAGCGGCGAAGGACCGAGCGACGACCGGCGGCCGCTGCCACGGTGGTCATCTTCACCACGTCCTTGTTGTACCAGCTGTTCCAGTGGTGCAGAGACTCGATCTTCCGGCCAGACTCATAAACACCGTCAACATCGCCCTTCATGTCCATCTGGTACAGCGATGGCCAGAGGGTCAGCGGCGTATTCCCAAAACGCTGAATGCACTGCCCGAGCTTCTGGTCGCCCGGCTGCTCGCCCCACGACTGGCACTCGTCATAGAACGCCTCCAAGACGTCGAGAAGCGGCTTCGAGACGAAGACACCGGCGCCGCCAAAGGCAATATGGCCGAACGTGTCCACCTGCCAGCTGGCCTCCGAAAGAGCACCGATGTAGTGCTTCTTGTTTTCATCGAACAGTTTCAGCTCCTCGGCAATGGTCGGGAGAGACAGGAAGAAGGTATCGTCATCAAGGAAGCTGACCCATGTAGTTTCTGGGCGATTGGTTCGGATGTAATCGGCAAACGCCTGGACCATACCGAAATAGCGGGCAGTGAAATCAAGGGGAGACGCGATGAGAGCCACGTCCAAGCCGCGGTTCCGGAAGTAGGTCTCCTGCTTATCCAGGTCGTCATCCGACTCGGGAACCAGAACGATCAAGGTCGCCTGCGTATTGCCGTACGAATAGAGGAGGGAAGGAAGCAAGCGGTCCAAGCGGTCAGCGGTGGTGGCCAGACCAAGCAGAATCTTGGACGTTTCGTCGACACCATCGTCGGCAGCCACGTCGACATCAACGACCGGGGGACAGGGCATTTCCTCATCCTCGTTGTCGTCTGAGATGATCATACCGCGCTCCAAGACCTTGGCGGGCGGAAGAACTGGGACATCGATATCCTCCAGCGTGCGGAACTCAACCTTGGAGCTCAGATGGCGAGGGCGGAAGTAGGCGCGGGTCCAATTCTTGCGCTGAAGCCATTCGGGGAAGGCAAAAGGAGGCTGGATCAGGGGGTCGACCTCGCAGGATTTCGGGGGCGGCGACTGCAGCTGGATCTGAGGAGAGTTGGATTGCGGGGTGGTTACGCGGTCGACGGGCTGCTTGAAACGGATGAGGGCCGCATTGTCGAAGCGCTGCATGCACCAGAAGAAAAAGCCTATTGAGAAGAGGGCTATCAAAGGGAGAGCCGTCTTCGGCCGGAAGAGAGGCATCTTAACGGGGTTATTAGAGGAGTACGGCGATTTTTGAAACATGAAAGAAGAATGAAAGAAGCGGCCGGGCGATATCAAAGTGAGTTTGGTTTGGTGTTCAGGACTCAAAGCGCGTCGACTGAGCCGTCATCAATCAAGCGTGTCGGGGCGCAACCGAGAGGATTAAAGTCGAAAGAGCGGAATTGGCAAAAGACTGCCTGGAATGGAAGACAACGAGAGACTGGCAGAGGTCGGGACCTGGAAGAGGGTCCAGGATGGATGGGGGGAGGGAGAGGAAAAGTCGAGTAGCACAACTGGACGCGACGTGCAGGGCCAGAAAAGCGTCGCGGGGGAAAGGAGGATGGGAGGGAGGTTTGACGTAGTTGTGAGTAGAGGATAGGAGAGAGGGAGAGAAGGGAGAGAAGGGAGAGAAGGGAGAAAAGCTGGACAGAGAAGAAAGATGGATGAGGAAAGGATGAAGACAGCAGGACAGGAGAATTGTTTGTAATGCCGGAGCCCGGTCCACGGCTTGGCTGCCCGCTCTAATCTTTCCCTGTAAATCCTGCCGTATTTGCAGTACCTGTGAACTCGCTTCGAGCTCTATCCGGAAAGGCAAGAACCACCTGAAGCGATGGGAAAACACAGATGGCTGTCAGCCCGGCTTCTTGCTCTCGAACAAAAGAACATCTGTCCTGTTGACTCTGATTATTTCTACAGATACCACGTACTATCAGCTGATCTTCACTCCTCCACCGGCAGCAACCTGTGTAATTTTCACTCTGTTGTCCACCTGTCCGTAATTTACTTACGATACGGATCTACGAAGCTAAATTTTTGCACGCACTCCACCGTCTAAATCCGGACCCTAGTTTGCCTGGCTGCAAACGTGCAGAAACAGCAACAACTATGCAGGCCCGGGATATCTCCGGAATGCCATACCATCATCACCTCAGCGATCAGTCGCCGAAGACGGCTACTTGCCAGCTGTATCAAAAGAACAGGAATACTGGCCCAGAGCATCCCGCGTCTCCAGCCAGTCACGGCGCAGACATCCCGGGGCGATGACCTCGGCTCCACCGGCCGCGTGTCCCTCCCACCCTATTATTTTGTCGATACAACCTTGGATCCCATAGTCTGCGCCGCTGGTGTAATCCATATTCAAGGTTCTGTCTGTCAATATGCCTGAAACCGTCAGGCGGGTGATAGAGCCCGACGTGACGCATTACGGCATTCGGTATACTCTGCACTTAATGTCTCGCAGAACTGCTTGGCTGACTACATGCCGAGATGCACTGTTCGACGTCGGAGTACGCTTCCAACACGCAGCAAATAGCCCTAGATACCAGGACGCGTGGATGTAGCCTTGCTTGCTTCTCCTCGGTCTGTGCTGGCGTGCTCCCACAATCTTTGCTGGGATAACGATCGACGGCTATCGTCATCTTTGGCGTATCTTACCCATCGTCTAAATAATCCTCCCGCTAAAAGGACAGCCACTGGTTGAGCTCAATCTGCGACTGTTATGCGTCCAGTAGAGTACTATGCCGGTATCTATTCTCCGGGATATCATACATACTACGGAGTACGTATGCTCGCCACATACGGTAGACCAGAACAGACCAGCAATCCTGGACCACCACCAGCCCACGGGCCGTGGCGCGTGCAGTGCAGAGCCGTGGAGCCCTCCCGACCCCTGGATGATCTTCACCCGTTGTCGATGCGAGATGGGCGACGCACTGTAAATTTGTTGGCTGGTTCCCAGTGGGTTAGGGGGGGGCTTTCCAGGGACCTGGCATGCCATGGCGGCGGGCGACCGTTCTCGCTCAGATATTCGAGTTCGTTTCCTTTTCTGATTTGTATCCTGTATGTCTGTCGGAGCTCGGCGCGGTGGAGATTGGTATACGTACAAGTGTACATGGCTTTGGGCTGTTCTTGAACTTGACTATGTATAGCTGTGACCGTGGCTACGTACTCTGGTTATTTTAGGGTGTACGTACGGGGTTGCCACAGGGTTGTCAGCTGCAACAGAGCTGTACGTATACCCACCTACTGCATGCGGTGCGTCATGGGCTGACGATGTACTCCGCTGTTAAGGACCTCGATGTCTGAGTCTTGCCGAGTATGTACACGTCCCCCGTAGTGGTGTGGTGTTCGCCGGTATTGTAGTGCATTAATTATGCGCTGTTTTATGTGTAGGACCTGAGGTCTGGATACGGCGATCAGGTTAGCAACTACGTATGCTCAATCACCTACGAACCGAAGCCATCAATCCAACGCAAAACGTCCCGAAGGTTACAGTGCTCTAGAGTCCTCCTGCTCGTCCCGAAACAAACTACCCCAGATCTTCAGTGTCTTCGACCGCCGAAGCTTGATCTTCGCGCTTCTCTCCTGCAACTGTAGCAAACATATTAAATCTGTCTCAGATAAAGCCGAACCCTGCACGAGAAAGATCGACACTTCTGGTTCAGTTTGCAATTACAACACGATTCGATACGATAGAATACTCCACAGGGCATTGAATGGCGTGGTGGGATGATGACCCGAATTGTCTGTCCCAGATACATTGGCGGCATGCAGAATGTCCACGAATCAACTATTCGCTTGCCACGTAACGGAAACTGCTAGGATCTCGAATAGATATGTTGGTCCATATGGATACATGATCGACAAATCATTCCTCGTCGTAAGCTCTCTCTCGGTCTTCAAACTTCATAAACTCCTCGCCAGCAACATTGCCCTCCATCACCACCTTCCATGCCGCTTTCACCACGCCAATCATCGTGTCATCGAATGCAAGATCAAGGCTTGGTGGCGGGAGGCATATGATATTCTTGGGGTAATCCGATTCAATGTCCTGCGCGACACCAACGCCGGCATTGTACCGACCTAGCTGCGTGTATCGCAACGACCACAAAACCTTCGCCGTAGGGTCATCCATGGACTGAAGAAGCCTGTTCACAGCTGACTCCAAGAGAGACTGTCCTTGTGGCCCAGGGACGCTGACACTGCCGTAGATAACACCTGGTACACACGAGTCAGCGATGTGATCCAGCAGCATATGCAGATACAACAGCAATATGTGTAAGCTCATGATCAGGGTCGTTGATATGTTTCATCAATGCAAGTACAGGCAATGTAGATAAGTTTTGACAAGGCATCATTTGAGCATGGAATCCAAAGGGTGCAAATGAAAGCTTCCGACTTACTTTGCCCAGTTGGGACTTCACCCGTGTCGCTGGAATGAGCCTGAAGATACACCGGAGGAGAATCATCTCCTTCGCCCAGTAAATTTCCTGGAAAAACAACGACTGCCCCGGCAGGTATGGGTGCCCCTTCGGCAGTGACTGCAAAGAGGTTTTCCAGAGATGACGACACGACCGATATCGACCGAGCTACTTTGTCGCAAGGAAGCTGACGTTCTTCTGTTTGAGCTGGCAAGTCCCAGTGTGAACCAACCACAAACTTGGTTCTGACAGTCTCTCCATTGGATAACTGCACGCGTGTACGCCCATCCTCAGGGTCAGGCGAATCTGTAATTGAACGGACACCTGCACCCAGGACGTAGGTTCCACCCCCGACTGCAAGAGCGCGGCAACCTACCTGAGCAATCTCCGAGCCACCGCCCCATTTGGCCAACAGGCTCCCAAAACCAGGCCCAAGCACGCCAATCGATGCCAGATGCCTCTTAATGCGTGGGACTGCATAGTCGGCAGGGGTCTGCTTGGGAGACTTCTGGGATAACGAAAGGGACTGCAGAGGGCTGTGTAACTCATCGGGGACCTGAAACTTGGAAAGTAGATAGGACGAAAGAGACATGGAGAGGTCCTCTTGCTCCGATGGCTCTTGGCCGCCCTGTTGATCCTTGCTAATGTGACGGAGGAATCTCATAAGCGTTCTCTTCGACTTGACAGTGATCAAGTCATCCGCAAAAACATCCTCACGGGTCCCTGGTACCCGATACAGGGGAAAAGATGCGCCATCGGTCTGATCGCCCGTATCGGCCCCAGTAGACTGCTTCTGTATCCACCAGCTTCCAACCGCCTGGAATTCCAGCTGTCGGTACACCTTGGACGAGATGAGAGTTGGAAGCAGGGAGGATCGCGAATACATAAGGTGAGGGGACAGCGAGAGCGTGTACGCTCGAGGAGACGAAAGTTTGACATCGCCTTCGAATTGCTCAGGCGAATAGACTGATGCATCCTCAAAAGGGCCCTGTTCAGGGTCTAGCTTACCAACGGATATCAGCCATTGAGCCCGTGGTCTGCCAGACTGGAAGAAACATACCTTCGCTCACTTTAGCAGCCCAGTCTTGAGCTTCCTGGAGGCTGAATGCAGCCTCAGGACCTCCGTAGTACGAATTTTTGTCGACATGGAGTACCTTCTTGTCTGACCTAGAAAGGGCCCTGCAACGGAGGCATTAGCGACGAAAATAAACCATGATAGGGACCAACTTACAGTGCAAGTAGCGACTGAGTAAGTCCAGTCCCAGAGATTATTACATCCCAGGGCGTTTCTGTTAGTGACTCCATCCTGACCGATTGATTGCGAAGCAGACGCTGGGATAAACGTTTAGTGTTATAATGCCTCGAGCAGTAATCTCAACTAGCATCACGTTGAGAGACAGAAAGAGAACATGTCCTCTGGAGCAGGTCTTTCCTGCCCATGGGCTGCATGGAGAGGTTCATTGGGGAAAAAACAAGCGGCTGTCAAGAAAGTCGGGAAGAAATTGGCGGAAGTGTGGGCTACCACGTGATATGGCTTGGCACGTTCAACCCAGTTCCATTTCATGGACATACATGATAAAAAAAAATTGCTCTCCTGTTGGCTGGAATGACAGGAGCTTACAGAGTACTTGAAAGAAAATCAAACCGTTGGGAAAGACCCATAGAGTGAGTCGATATTCGTTTTCACCGATTGCATACGACTCATGTGACCGCGCTTTACTGTATTTGGTTAGACCAACTTGCCATAAAAGAAATCTGCGGGCTCGAGTCTTTTCCCTTCCATCACCCACTTCTACTGGACATGCTGCTATCTCGCTCGTTACAGTTTCGTTCCTTGCACAAGCCTTCATTGGTCTTGTCAATTCCTCGAAGTGGTAGATGGGATTATAGTCACTCCGTATCTGCTGCTCTGGATGGTAACATCTGATGGATGCAGTTCGTTGGTAGTGATACATTCCAATACTATATCAAGCACTTCGAAACCACTCCTTTGTTGTAGCTCATAATTGTGTGACACGCCAATCATTTGGTGTGCTCCGGACGTGCAGGCATTCGGCAGTGCAATGCAGGAAGCGAAGCTGCGCTTTAGGCTTCTGGTAAACGGATTATAGGTCCGTAACTGGCAGCCATACGAACTCGTGGATCAATCGGAGAGACGGAATCTTAACGTCTGCAGTCGATTGCAACGCTCACTCCTCCCCTTGGCCCTCCACGATTCTGGCCCGAATGATCTTGACCTCATCCACCGGCCTGTCCTCCGCATTTGTCTTGACAAGGCCCATGCGCTGTATCACCCTCATACCGCTTTTGACTCGGCCGAAGATAGTGTGTTTCCCGTCCAGCCAGGGCGTCGGCGTGAGGGTGACGAAGAACTGGCTGCCGTTTGTGTTGGGCCCGCTGTTTGCCATGCTCAAAATTCCAGCGCCAGTATGCTTCAGCTCCCCGTGGATCTCGTCCTCAAACTTTTCGCCGTAGATAGAGCTCCCGCCTCTGCCGGTGCCGGTAGGATCGCCAGTTTGGATCATGAAGTTCGGGATAATGCGGTGGACGATGATATCGTTGTAGTAGCCTCGCTGGGCAAGCGTCGCAAAGTTCTTGCATGTCTGGGAACCGCAGTGTCAGTAGTGTTCAATTGTTATCCAGAGATGATAGTGCTAACCTTCGGCGCATGATCATTGTAGAGCTCGAGGGTGAACGAGCCCTGGAGCGTGTTAGGTGACCAATCGCGACTCGAATGCTTCGATGCCTTACCATAGACGTATCAAAAGCCACGTCAGTCGCCATAATGAGGTAGGGTCCGTGGACAGGCGAGGAGAGCAGTGTTGTGAGGTTGGAGGGAGTTCTGGCGAGGGACAGTGATAGCTGCTCTTGGCATAGATAAAGCTCTCGTGGTTTGTTTTCTGTCCTGCGCATCTCCCACAGCCATGGAATGACCAGCAGCCCCTACCTTGCTCCGTTTTACTCCATTCGTTCCTTTTCTCTTAGCAACATAACCAGGCTTTTACTCGTTCCGACAAGTGGCCATTTCTCCGCCCGCAATGGAGGAGGTCAGTCCCTTCGCCGAGTTCTTGGGGCATCTCTGCTACCATTTCAGACTCGTGAAGCCGTTCCTGCCTGTGTACGGACATATCCTCGCTTCCGCGCTGTTTCCAATTTACGTCGGTGCTCATGCGTCCCTGTCGAGGCCCTCATCCGCCGCGAAACCCCCACCCGAGGATGACGATGACACGGATGCTGAAGAAGGGGAGGGACAGAACCGGCGCCAGAAGATTGAGAGCCTTGAGCCAACAGATGCCTTGATGTTTCCTTTGATGGCCGGGTTGACGCTGTCCATGCTCTATCTGCTGCTTAAATGGCTGGGAGACCCAGCTATCTTGAATAAGGTCCTGAGCTTCTATTTCTCTCAAATGGGAATCTACTTCATGGGAATTTTTCTGAAAGATGGCCTCCAAGTTCTGAGGTCGTTCATCTTTCCCAGGCAGTATCAGCAGGGTGGCAAGATCTGGGATGCAAACCAGTCGCAGCGCGTCTTTACAGCTTGCGCGCAGTCTGGCCCGTCCTCGAAGGCAACTGAGACCCGATGCTCCCCGCTTCCAGGAGTACTTGGAAGGATTCCTTTTCCGGCATCTATTCGTTCGATGCTCTGGTTTTGTCGCAACCTGGCATATCAGCAAGTCAAGTTCCTGACTCATGTCCGCGGCGTCCAAAAGGCCAAGGCTTTGCTAGGACTGTTCGACGCCGTTAGTGTGGTGTCGGCCTTATCTGCAACTGCTTACTTCGCCTTCGTGGGAAAGCCTTGGTGGTTGACAAATTTGTTGGGTTTCAGCTTCTGCTACAACACTTTGCAACTATTGACACCGTCGACCTTCTGGACTGGAACTCTCCTTCTGAGTTCTCTATTCTTCTATGACATTTACTTTGTTTTCTACACCCCAATGATGGTGACTGTCGCAAAGAAGCTGGATGCCCCAATTAAGCTTTTGTTTCCTCGCCCACCGAGCCCCGAGGAGGCAGAAATGCCCGACGCAGTTTCATTGGCGATGCTAGGGCTAGGCGACATCGTCATCCCTGGTATGGTCATGTGTCTTGCGCTGCGTTTCGATCTCTTCCTCTACTACAAGCTCAAAGGCGTACGGAAGGCGCAAGCAGAAGGCAAAGGGAGCGAGGTTGTCAAGCCTCAATATCAATCAGCGACAGGAGGCTGGGGTGAACGGTTCTGGTCACGCGGAATTTCACCGAGTAAAGAAGAATCGGGAACGCCTTATCACGACGCTCGTTCTTTCCCAAAGACATACTTCAAAGCCAGTATTATCGGGTACACCCTTGGACTTGTCACTACGCTTATAGCTATGCAGTACTCTGGGCATGGCCAACCCGCACTTCTCTACCTGGTACCGGGTGTGCTCCTCTCTTTGTGGGGAACTGCTCTGCTCAAGGGGGACATTCGTGACATGTGGAATTTCTCCGATGCAGAAGAGGACGAGGAAGACGACGATAAGAAAGAGGAAAAGCCTGACGAGACCGCTTCCAAGGATACAAAGTCATTCTTCTTACGGGTCTTCTCCGGCGACCTTACGGTCTTTTCTCCCAAGGAATCCGATAAATCTGATAAAGCCCACAAGGAGGAAGAGAAGACGGAGGACGAGCCGACCGACTCCGCTGGCAAGAAAGATTCCGCAGCAGGAGCCGCGGCGGACGAGAAGCAGGGCGACAGTTTGAACAAGGACGCTGGCCAAGACAATAGGAAGGATGATGATAACAAGGATGTCGAGCTATTTTCTGTGTCCATCTCTCTTCCTAGAAAGGGAAGATCCAAGAGACAGGAGGGCTCTTCGGAGAACGTCGAGCCAGCTTCAAGCGAAGACGATTCGCCAGCTGATATCGATCATGCTGCCGAGCGCGACGACGAACCGCCAGCCAAAAGACTGCGGAGGAGTCCGAGGAATCCAAGTGCAGCATGAGGTGTTGGCTATGGGACGATACCAGAACCTGAAGGGACCAGCCTGCTAACAGCCTGCAACCATGCATTGGAGTCGGACGGGAGAGGAGTTGAAGGACTGGCATGTTTATTAGGACACGAAGCGAATCTATTAAATCTAAATGGTATCCTATTCTTGTTTGATGCAGACATCCTAGCATTGCTCGAGAATCCCCTTCACCTCTTCCCATCGTTTAGCAGATATATCAACAAGCTGCCGCAGCTCTTTGCTGTCCAGAGCCCATCCCCCATGCTTCTCCATTTTCACGATAACCGTCTTTCCATTCCCACGATTCTCCCTGTCGACCACAATGCACGCTTGTTCCTGACTCAAGCTCTCCTCGTAGCCATCCGGATCAGCCAGGATCCACCTCCGCTGATTCCCCTTTCTGCTGGCCTCGGAAATCTCCCTCTCCTCTTCAGCATCGGGGATGACAACCCCCCTCCAGCCAGCCGCAGCATCAGCCTCGAAGACACGGAACGAGCTCGAAACCGGCAACCCACGCAGCGACAGCCTCCGCGCCTCGGCGACGTCATCCGAGCAAAGAACCATCTCGTTATCAACATCCCACCACGCCCTCGGGAGCTTCGTATCACGCAGCGCGGCCAGAACTGCAGCCCAGGCAGCATCAAACGGGTTCCCAGCAAGCGAGATGATCATCACGTCGATGTAGAGGACCCAGAAGGCCTTAATCTCGCGCTCGGCGGCGTCGACGTCGGCGCCGGCGTCTTGGTTTTCTCTCGTCTCGGCGTCCACATCCATCTGCTCGCCCTCGTTGTGTCGTTCTAGTCCCTCGGCCCCGAGATTCGGCGGCTGGTACCAGATCCGCAGGTCGTCGGCTCGGACTAGGCGGGTGCTATGCATCAACGCGAGGATCTGGTGCGAGAGCGATTGCGCAAGGGCCGACGGCGGCGCGCCAGGGAGAAGTCCCGGGGCGCAGCCGGTGCTTAGGGAGAGGTTGGGAACGAGGAGGTTGAGGTCTTGGATATGCGACTCGTCATCGGCATCGTCATCTTCCTGGTCCTCTTGTTGGGTATTCATCTGATCACTTCCACTTTCACTCTGCTCCTGACCAGGCTTCTGAGTCGGGTCGGCCAATTTTCGCCGCTTGCTCCCTGTAGCTGATGATGAGTGGGAAACGCTCCACGACGCAATGTCCTCCGTATGCAGGATTTCCGCGCGCACGCCGCAGACAGCCGCCGTGTCGCCGACCCGAACCACTGCGCTACCGTTTGTGTGTGTCAGCGACCCTGTGTTTGCTGAGGTGACTCGGAATTGGGACGGGGAGCGGCCATTGGCTCGGATGGAGGGCTGGTTGCTGGATGGCGGCGGGGAAAGGTGTGCGAGGAGATAGGCGTGCGGCTGGAGCCGAGCGAATTGGGATGGGGGGAGAGATAGGGATGGCGGAGTTGGCTGAGGGGCGGGATTTGCTGTAGAGGCCATTGTGGGTGGATTTGCTGGGAGGTGCAGAGAGAGCTGTTTCTGGAAAAATTGAGGCTGCAGTTTGGCGGCAGAATGTCTGCATATCAAGGCGGTGAGTCTCCAGTGTCTCCAACAGCGCCGGCCAGATACCTTCGTTGCTCGAACATCCAACTCCGAATCAATATCCCTCCTTACCTTTATTCATGATCCAAGGTGACTGCCATGGAGTTCCCATCCGGAATTATCAAAAGGATACTCAAATTCACCGTCTGAAGTACAGATAACCTCCACCTATGCGAATCACCAAGATATCACCACGTCTCACTCTACGGGTTGGAGCTGTCGAATGAGTCTAGTCGCCTTGAAATATACCAGCATCGAGCTGCGAGGGATTTAATGAGGAGATGGCATCCTTCGACATGCCCATGAAGCATGAACCATGCCCGACATTACCCACAGCTTTCCGCTTCTGGCCTCCTTGCTGTTCATGGCACTGAAGTTCATCAGAAGTGGATCGATGATGGGCCTGAAATTGAAAAAGCAACCGGAACGGCAGCCGAAGATTTGATTAAACGATGGTTAGTAAGAATTTATAATGGTCCAGGCTTCAGTCACTTGCGCATGTCTGTCGTGACGTCCGGCCACAAGTCTGCTGCTTAGCAGTCATGAGCTTCTAAAGCTTGTCGGTTTTGACTATGTGAAGCCTTTGGGAACACTACTCGCGGGAGTTAGTGCTCTCTGGACACTTTGGTGGATAGCAGGCTCATGAAGAGATGCCCAGTCTGAGGGAATGCTTTTCCGAGGAGCGAATATGACTGCGATTGCGGTCACCGAGCCAACTATCTTGCAAAGGGCTCTTTGGGCGAACAGCCCACAACTAGGAGACTTTCCACCAACGGACATGGCCGTCTGACCATGATCCAGCCCATGATCCAGCCTACAATGATCGTCGCAGTTGTCAAATGATCAAATGCCTCATCCTCGCCATGGTAAGGCGGCGCTGTCTAGGTTGATCGATTCCTTGGAGTTCCGGCATGTCGACGCAGAAGAACCAGCAAAGTTAATGTCATTTGCCTGGCCAGCTTTCAATGGTTTTCGGTCTCCAGCGCGGTTTGACACTGATTCTCTCCTGGATACAGCATGAAAACGGTGAGCATCACTGGTCGATTGCATTGGGAGCGTTGGGACTCAGCCGGCCAGGCCGGGACAGCGGGAGTGAAAAACAGAGAGCTGACCACAATCCGTCTTGTCTGTCTGCGGGCCGAGTGCGAAGCCAGTTCGAGATCTGTACTGGTTTAAAGTGGACGGTCCATCATTTGCAGGCCAGATAACGTTGTTAGCCGTCAAAGTCTCATTGGACATCAGCCAATGTCATACTCTTCCAACGCTTCCGTCCGCGTCCTTATATTGACCCTCCACAGATACAGACACAAATCCAATGGCAAAAGCAAGCCAACGAACCAAACCAGGCTGTAAACAGTCTAGAGAATTAATTCGGGCGCTGAAGTTGGCGCCCACACGGATTGGGTGCCCTAGTTTCAACGATGAACTCTGCAGAATGAACTGCTGTACAGGCCGAAAGAAGCCACTCGTGAGCTTGACGAGAAGGCCCAGGCCCAGCGTCTCACATGTGCGGTCTGCCTCGAAAGCCTCCACTACCGGTCATTTCCCCAGACGCCTATTCACAGAGGTCTGTGACCACGGGCCAACGTCCGAAAGGCAGGTATGCAAGCGCCGGAACATGGCGACGGTCCGGAAGATCAGCAAGCCGTGTCCTCGATGCCAGGCGGCGACGGAGTTGGAGTTGGGATGCAATCATATGACATGTACGTGCACAGCTTGCCCGGCGCTCAAATGCTGACTACGCGGTAGGCTCGTTGTGCTTGAAGGAGTGGCGTTGGATCTGTCGGCGGACCTGGGGAAGGACGGGGAGGGCTCACGGTCAGAGTGTTATTAGAGAATTTAGATTGGTGCATCGGTGGCTTTCTCTATTAGATACACATTCTTAATATTAATAAATCACACAGCAGCATACAGACTCAAATATACCCCCCATATAACACCGCAGCCAGAGCCGAAGACTACGCGCCGGTCGACCGGCACCACCGTGTACAGCAGCGTCGACACAACAGGCCGATACTTCAGCCTGGCGATCATGATCGGTTTGAAGTCCTGGTCCAGCGTCAGCACAACCATACCATCACCATCGCTAAGCCCCCCAATAAAACAGCAAAAAGAACATACCACAAGCACCGCCTCCCAACACCCACGCACACCCCTACCCTGCAGGAGCGTAATCAGAACAATAAAAAACAGGATGTTCATAACCGACCCGACCGACTGATCAAGCAGGAACTTGGCCACGAAGCTGCGCATCCCGGATGGTGCCTGTGCGTGCCGGGCGCTCTGCGCCGACAGCGGCGGTCCGTCATCATCACTCTTCTTCTCCCTGAACGGGAGGAGATCACCCGTCTGCTCGCGGCGCGGGAAGCCCGGATAGCGGGCTTCGAGGAAACGCTGCCAGGCGAAGTTTAGGGGGGTGACTAGCAGGTTGTAGGCCAGGTATTGGGCCAGGGCTAGGGTGTTGAGGTGGAAGGGTTTCTTGGCTGTTAGTACGTAGGTAGTATCAGAGGGACCTGGGCATATATGCATAGGGAAGAGGAAAGGCAGGCAGAGGATACATACATCAGTGCCGTACTGAGCAAAGAACTGGGCCAGCAGGTTGGCAATGGCGTTGAGAATGGTGGACTGGATTAGCGTGGCGGTTAGGGGGCTGGTTGGCATTGTGGGCGCTGGATCTGGGGGGCGGGCGAGGACATTACGGGGGAAGGAAGGGGGGTTATAGGGCTGTCTGTTATTTGTTTAGTTGTCGTTTGGCCAAGATGGAGAAGTTGCGTATGGAGTGCCAAGGGGCTAGCTACCGCTGATCGGTCTCTAGGAGTAAGTAACGCTCCAGAACTCTACACTAGTAGTACTATATACCACATCTCTGCTCATGAACATAATAATATTTAATATTTGTTGCAATCTACACAGCCATCTCCCTCTTCCGCACAACCACATTCGGCCCATTCTTCGCGCTGGTAAAGTGGTCCACCAGTCCCAGATGCCCAAATGCGTCCTCGCCCTCGCGGTTCGCAAGCTCGATATCGAACAGGAATATCATGCGCGCGATCGTCAGGCGCATCTCCATGAACGCCATGCTCTTGCCGATGCATCCGCGCGGCCCGATGCTGAACGGGCAGAACGCCCTGCGCGCGATCTCGACGTCTTCCTTGGTCGACGGCCACGAGCCCGTGGACGCCTGGCACGTTGCGCCTTCGATCCACCGCTCGGGCACAAACTCCTGCGGCTGGCGGTAGTACTGCGGCTGGCGGTGGATGGAGTAGATGGGGGTTCCGCAGTTGGTGCCCGCGGGCAGGAACATCCCGTCGACCGTGGCGCCGCCTTCCATGACCTCGCGCGGGAGAGCGCCGGGCACCGCCGGAGCGAGACGGAGAGCCTCGTCCAGACACGCCTTGAGGTAGACCAGCCCGTTCAGCTTGGTGCCGGTGATGATGTCCTCGACCGAGTCGAAGCTCTCGCGGACTTCCTTCTTCAGGATGTCCATGGCGCGCGGGGTGCGCACGAGGTAGAAGATCACGGACGCCAGGGTGGTGGACGTCGTGTCGCTGCCGGCGATCATGAGGACGTTGGACTCGCCCCAGAGTTCCGGCGTCGACAGACCGTTGCCGGTCTCGGGGTCCTTGGCGTTGAGGAGGTAGTAGAAAAAGTCCTTTTTGGCGTCGCGGCCCAGCTGCGTGCGCTCGGTGGCCCGCTTGTTCGCCTCGACGCGCGAGTTCATGATGAAGTTCCACCGGTCGTTGGTCAGCTTGCGGATCAGGATCTGGTCCAGATGCCAGCTATCCAGCGGCATCCACAGTCCGCACTGCCAGTCCGTCAGCTCGGATTGACGTACTCAGGATGACCTGAAACTCACCACATAGTGCCGGTTAGCAGCCCGATCAACCAGCCCGACCAAATTCCGTTTGCCGCTGGAAACGAGCATGTCGAAGCTCTTCCCGAAGCACAGCTCACCCATAACATCATACGCCAGATACCCGAACCAGTTGGCCATGTTCCGGACCACGGCGCCCTTGTTCTCCTTCTCACCGCCACTGGGCGTCTCACAGTCGGGACTCTCCCCCGCGAGCACCGAGCAGAGCTGGCGCACATGCAGGATCATGACATCCTCCATGCCCTTGAGCGCGTTGTCCGAGAAGGCCTGGCTCAGCACGCGCCTCTTGCGGCCGTGCACGGTCTTGTCGATGGCATTGTGGGTGTTGTACACGCCCTTGATGGCGGGGAAGGCGTTGTAGAAGTTGGCCTTCCGGATGCGCTTCCCGTGCCCGTAGATATCGTGCAGGCCCTGGTCGGAGTTGACGGACACGAAGTTGGGAGCCACCCGCACATGCGTGCCGTACTGCTGGTGCAGGCCGTGGAGCCACAGGTAGCGGTTGCCCTTCAGGCCATGGTACAGCTGGACCCAGGGAGTGATAGAGGCAAGGAACGGGCCCGGAGTGCGGTGGAGGGGGTGGAAGAAGCGGTTGTAGAGGATGTAGGAGACGGTCTTGGACGGTTAGCGGTGGGTGTTTTGTAGATAACAGAGTGAGGTGGGAGATACCAAAGCCCCGACAACAGCCAGAGCAGCAACAACGGCGTGATCCACCGTTGCCTGCTCCAACGCCGACTGGATCAGCATTCTCCGCCGTTGATCCAGTTGACCCAGTTGGTCCAGTTGGTCCAGTTGATCCAGTTGATCCCCGTTGTGGTTGTGGAAGACGTTAGGGAATATGGCCGAGGATAGCCGAGTTGAGCCGTTTCTATCCCCGCAGAGTCTGGGGAAGTTAGGGTTATGATAGAGATAAAGATACTGTAACCTGTAGAAGAATGAGAGGCTGTTGTTGCGGGCGCTCTTGCCTGGCTATATACCTGCCTGTCCTCGGCTAGCTGCGGTCTTTGTCTGCTGTTGGACTCCATGTCATAGGCCAGTTGCATTCTTATCTCTATGGAACCGTATATTTCTATCGGAGCAGGCTGGTGGGTGGTGGGTGGCGGCTGCCTCCGTCCATATGACGCCGTTGAGACAGATATTGCCACTGTGCGGTTGTTTAAGAATCCAAAGTAGGGTCTCTATCCAAGTGTTGTGTATTGCATCAGTTGGACAGGTATCTAAACACGACAGCCATTCCTGCTGCATAGACCAAGTCTCTGCGTATCCCGATGCTCCGGCCATAGCCTCAAGATCTAATTCCCAAGCATCATCCACAACCGCTCTATCCGACTTGGCGTGTCTCGATATTTGCGTTCCGCCGAACGTGGACTGCACAATCGCGGAGAATCGGCTATTCTCCGCCAGGTGAAGAGGTTCGGCTGGCGCTGGCCGCATCAATCATTCGTCCGCCGGCCTCGCGTAGTTACAGTATCATCAGCTGAGACTCGAGGAGATTTGGCTCGAGCAAGTCCACTCCTCGGTCATCGCCAGCAGCTATGTAGAATATCCGTGCAGGCCCCCGTCGAGAATCCACTGTTCGTTATCGTCCCTATCATCCTGGACCCGGCGCCATGGTTGCTTCCTGTCCTTGCGGCTTTGGACTTCCTTGCCCTCCGGGTTCTTCCATACAGGCCGCATCAACCCTCCCGCAGCGAGGAGGGGGTTCCGGCTAAACGCCTGTCCAGAGCTTGATGTGCCTTCACCAACTGCGAGATCCTCTTCCGCATCCACATCCTCTGCAGACGGGCCTGGTTCCTCGGATTCCGCGGGTTGATACACCCTCGTCACGCGACCTCCCTTGATATCCAGGCTCATGATGGTCGTCTTCTTCTCCCACTCTGGACGGGCCTTCTCCTCCATATCCCGCTGAACGCGCTGCTGCTTCTTCAACGCCAGCGCTCGCTGCGCGGGACTCATCCACAGCGTCGACGCCGGATTGGGCGTCTCGAAATCCGCCGCTTCATCCACGACGCGCGTGCGGCGGGCATTCTGCTCCTGGAACTGGAGCAGCCGGTCCCGATGCGCCTTGGCCGCGTCGAGCTGGCTGGACGCCGCAACGCCGGGACCGGCATCACGCTGGGCCTGGGCTCCCTCATTATGGGCCCTCATTTTCTCCTGTCCGCGCTCGGCGCGCAGCTCGCGAATCATGCTCTGCACCTCGTCGTTCGAGAGCAGCGGCGTCCCGCAGAACGAACACGGCTGCAGACCCTCCAGCGAGCAGATGATTTTGCCGCAGGTGAGGCAGTTCGGCGCCGGCGCGAAGAGCGGGTGTAGGCTAGCGTAGCAGGTGCACTTCTGGCGCTCCTGGCCCAGCGTCGGGTTCGTGGATACTTCTAGCGCGGCAATGGCGGCTGTCAGATCGTCGATGTTGCTCGTAGTTAACGCCCCCTTCGACGACGGGCTTGCTGTGCCCGACCGCCCGCCCTGTCGAGTCGGCTTGGCCGCTTTCGACTTGACGTTCGGCAGGAGGTCCGAGACTACCTGGCCCGACGCGGACGGAGGCGGTTTCGTGTGTGTTTGTGTTTGTGTTTGCTTCGGAGCGGGAGACTGAGTGCGCGACAGCGCGGGAGACGAGTCGTGGGACGGTGTAGTAGTGCGGGGGAGCTGGCGCGCCGCGGGCTCTGTCGATAGTGATGCTTTTTCGGCCTGTTGGCCTCGCGACCTAGACGACGCGCCCATATACTCCTCCTCTGTACTACTCTTCATGTATCCCCCAGCCACGTTCCCGTGGTTTTCTGGTCTGCGCGGAGGACCGGCATTGTGAAGCGGCGCCTTTGCCTTCTTGCCCCTCTTCGGTCCGCCTTTCGTCGGGGGGTCATCGGTTGCCGGAGTGGGTTCTGCGCTTCGTGTCGGCCGCTGGGTCTCTCGGCGGGAGTTGAAGGACGCGATGAATTCCAGAGCTGCGGGGGAGTCGCCCAGGAGGTTTTTTAAGTGGTCGGCGCTTGCTTCTTTGGAGAGGCCGGCTGCGTAGGTGATGATCTGCGAGAGGGATTCCTCGTCCAGCGGGAGAAGCTGCGCCAGTCGAGGAGAGCCCCACGAGACGAGGCTGGAGGAGCTCATGTCGATGAGGGAGGATAGGAGAGGGGAAAGGGGAGAGATGCTGGTAGAGAGAGAGAGTAGAGAGGTCGAGCAATGTTCCGCTGCAATCGCGATCTTATCGATACGATGGCATATCAGGCATCACTGGAGGACACGCAGAATAGCTACGAAATAATTGCAATAGCAACGGTTCAGTCTATCTGGACTAGCAAAGGAGCAATAGCAATAGAAATAGCAATACCAAAAAATCAATACCAGCATATGCAGCTTCATTCAAACACAGCAACGCCGAATCCAACACCAAATCTATGCATTCGTATCCCCATTAGGCTCGCTCTTGATTTCTGCCTCCCCCGACGGCCCTGCGTCCGCGGCCATGTCAGGCGTGATGCCGTTCTTCAGCTTGCTGCTGGGCGGTTTCACGCCCGCCAGCTTCTTCGGATTGTGCTTCTTCTTCTTCGTGGGAGTCGCGGGGGTTTCCTCGTCTCCCAGTGGACGTTTGGGCAGCCCAGAGCTCGTAGGGCTGCCGGGAGTATCTCCAGAATTCTTATTCCGGCCAGCTTGACGACCGGAGAAGCCCATACACCGATCCATATGCTGCGCTAATCTGCCAACAACAAAGTATCTCGGACAATTTTGACATTTGACAGTCGGGAACGACACCTTTTCAGGTGCGCCCTGTTTCGACGAACCATCCGGTGTGGTAGGAGGACTCTCGCCCGGCGCTGGGGCCTGTTTCTTTTTCTTCGGGTTGGGCTTGTCAGTGGCGAAAGGATTGCCGTGCACATCATGTCCGGGCTTCCTGATAAACGGATGATTCTGGCAGTACTGCTTATAGGAGTCTGGTGGAGGGCGAGCGCCGGCGCCGACAGTTGGGTACAGCAGACGTGGTAACCCGCATTCAGGGCAAATCACGTCCTTTGTAGTCTGAAGTGGGTTTCCCTTGAGAAAGACCCTTCCCTTGTCGAACACGGCGCCATTGGTCTCAACTCGGACGTTGCTCTCTTCTCCGCCGCCCAATTCACCCGGTTTAGGCACGCCGGTCGCCTTTTCATTTGGGTGAGATTCTTCTTCGGCCTTTTGCCTGGCCATCACCACCGCAGAACGCATCCGAGCGACTTTCTCATCGCGGTGGACCTTGGCGACGGTGTCATGGATGATGTTGTAAAAGGTTTCGTCGAGGATGTCGGACGTCTAGGCAATTAGCAATTTTATTTGCATATCCTGCCCAGCGGCATACCAATTTTGCGATCGTCCCTGAAGGAAAAGACTTTGAACGTTCTCGAGTCCCATTCGGCTCAGCCATGTTGGTTACTAGAAGCTCAGCGAAGAATTAGTACCGATCCAATCAACAAAACGACGTATGCATAAGAACAGACCGACCAACCTCAGTTGCCACGTCGACGCTCACGACGTGGGAGCCCTGTCCCTTCGAAAACCTCACAGCTCCCAATATCCTCCACAGGTTCAACAGTGCGATTCCATGTACTTTTGCTGAAATACTCGAATAGAAGGACTGTCGGAGTCAAGGGGAGGGCAGCGTTTCTCGGTTCGGAGAATTGCGAGACTGAGTAAGGAGAGTCCGCCAATAAATACCAGTAATATATAAAGAGAGTCAGATAGACTGAGCGCCAGTGAAGATATCAGCACCCATCTGTCGGTCGCAGGCGAAGGAAGACGTTGGTGTTGGTACTGGGACAAAGGGAGAGAATTAGCAAACGACAGGACAAGAGAACCAGATATCGAAAGAAAGATGAATCCCTACCTGTTTGACGCAGAGAGACAGGGGATATCAAGCGGCGACCTCCTTCCTCCAGGGACTGAAGTCGCAGGGAAGATCGACAGAGAGAGAGACAGAGAGAACTGGCAGCGTTGAGTCTTCCTTTCGGTCTCCGCCTCCGGTCGGTCGATCTTATCTTATCAGATCTCCGCAGTCGGTCTGTCTCCTTCCTCTCTCTGCCTACTCTTGTATATTCGCCCTCTCGATTCAGACTCACCATGCCATACCAATTCTTCGCAAAACATCCTTATTTCGCGTCTCCCACGTCGCCGCCGCTTGCTCGTCCCCAGCCGGCGTACAATCCCAGGCACAACAGACCCCCAATCCACCACCCCCCGCCGTTCGTTTCCCAGCGACCCTCCGCGAGAGAAGCCCCGAAGCCAAAACAACCGGCAAATGCAAACACAGATACATCATTCCAGCCAAGCGCGTACCCCGACGCCATCGCCCCGGGCTACCAGACGCCCCACCCCAACATCACAGTCGAGCACATCAGCACCGCGCACATCCCGTCGCTGACGCGAATAACGGGCCTCCTCCTCCCAATCCGCTACCCGAACTCCTTCTACACAGCCACCGTCACCGATCCCGTGATCGCGTCTGTGTCGCGCGTCGCCATCTACCACGACCACCACCATCAGCACTCCGTGCCCCCCGCCGCGACGACATCAGCAGCAACCGCGGCGGGGAGCGCGAACACGGGAACGGATAAGGTCATCGGCGGGATCAGATGTCGTCTGGAGCATCTGCCGTCCACGACTACGGAGCTGCTCAGCTCCCAGTCCCGCTCGCGCCAGGAACCCGCGAACCTCTACGTCCAGACTCTCCATTTGCTCTCGCCGTACCGCGGACACGGCGTGGCGGCGGCGCTGCTTAACGCGCTGCTCTTTGACCCTACCCCGACAGAGGAGGGTGCCAGTGGCGGCCAGGTGTCTGGGCTGGTGAAACACTACAACATCCGCACTGTCACGGCGCATGTGCACGAGGCGAACGACGATGCGCTGCGCTGGTATATTGCTCGCGGGTTTAGCGTCGAGGAAGGCATTGTGGAGAACTACTATCGACGGCTGAGTCCGTCTGGGGCTAGGATTGTTAAGCTCGTTTTGCACTGGAATGACCGGCCCGAGGACGCGCATGTTGCTTCCAGAAGCCCGGGCCCGGAGAGAAAGGCTCGGGGCGACGAGAACGAGG
Source organism: Aspergillus sp. HF37 (assembly GCA_003698115.1). Taxonomy (NCBI): domain Eukaryota; kingdom Fungi; phylum Ascomycota; class Eurotiomycetes; order Eurotiales; family Aspergillaceae; genus Aspergillus; species Aspergillus sp. HF37. The sequence goes on from RAQS01000053.1 coordinate 72,735, forward strand.
ATGATGACTGGGAGAAAGTCGAAGCCGAGGATGCGGACGAACATGATGACCATGGAGTGCAGCCGTTGTCCGGCTCCAGGGAGCTTGATGCTGATGACGGGGAGAGGAAGAAGCGGAAGACAAGCGGCGATGACGATGGGCGTCTGGTGGAATGACGAGGCTGAAGATCTTGGTGCTCATTTTCGCATGCTAGAATTTGTTTGTAGAGCCTCTTGTTTACCGTTGGTGTATCTCCTGTCTTTTCTGTCTTTCTGCCTTGTCTCCCTAGGATACCCTGTCACTCCCATTGCATTATTGGCTGTCTTAGATACTCGCAGCCGTTTATAGCGAATACATTGCCCATGTCTGTGGGTTCATTTACACAGCAGAAAGGAAGTCCAGTGCTGAGAGGCTTAGGTCTGCCTGAGAATTACCAGTGGCATATAATAATGCCTATGACGAGATAAGAACATCGCCAATATCTTTAGGCAACACTGTAACAATAAGATCAGGAATCATCTTCATATATAAAACCTACAGCCGACGAAGACGCCCGAATACAAAACGCCGTGGGTATGGTATGACCGACTGAGAAGACCAAAAAAAAAAAAAAAAAAA